>JAIUND010004691.1:0-11232 GCA_034699125.1 Gisinianus flammeolus
GTTCAGATCCAAGTGAGCTCCGCCCCCGTCACCCTCCCCCCAATCAACGACACGGACGACGGATGGGTGCAAAGAGTGGAACGCTATATGAGCCCAAAATACATCACCAAATACAACTTTATTGATTTGATCCAGGAAGACTTGGACATGATTCGAATGAAGGCCGTCCGCGCCATCCTCATTTGTATTGAGGATGGGGCGGGGTCCAATGACGGTCCGAGGAGTATTAGTCAGAGTGGTGTGGGTGGTGGGACGACGGGCCATTCCTGGAAAACAGTGTCCGCCTCCGCTAGCAAACGGCTAGTAAAAGTGACGCCAGCATCAGTTCAAAGTCACGAGGTGCTCGGAACCGATTACAAGGATGAACTCTTGGACTACTCGGTTGAGCCGGGTTTGGAGAAATTAGTCTTAGAATGGGTCATCGTCAACTTGGCCCATTTTGATGAGTCCATCGTGGCCAGGGCGGGTGGGCTGACTTCCTGTTCCTCCTTGGATGCCTGGTACTACTATTTCAAGTATGGACTGAAACCGAATCCGGGTTGGCTGGCGGCGCTGAGGCAGGACAAATCACCACGCTCCATCGTACTCAAAGAGGCTTTTCAATTGTTACATCGGGACAACTGGACCAACAAGCGTTTAGTCAGGGAGGAAAACATTAAAAAAAACAATAAAAAACAATAAAAAATAATGTCGAATTTATTAGCAAGATATATTAAAATTAAATTGTGTATTTATTACATTTTATTCAAGTCAATTACATAATTAAATTGTACCTGTATAATACACGAGACAAAAAAGACAAATAGAAAAATAGCAAACTTAATTATTAATTATTTGAATGAGCCAAATATTCATGCCATTAATTTTGCGAAATGACAATACAATAATAATTGTATTGCTGGACCACATTACAAAGAAATGCAAGCCACAAAAATTCGCCTCAAACCTTCCCAGTAGTTTAAATAACATTTAATTCCAATGCTGTTAAAACAACCACGTATTTGTTTTTGTTTGTTCTTCCCTGATTAAATCATTCAAATTCCACAATTCCAAATTATAATAACTTAGTTATTTGAAAATTGGATTTATAATTTAAGTAAAAATTCCTTTCTGCTGTCTTATATATCTAAGTTTTAGTATTTTCAATTGAAATGATTGACACAGACTACTGACGTTCAATATCCACATTGAATTTCATGTCTATATAACATTGGAAAATAATGATGAATTATTCATGCTGGTGGAAACACGATTTCAGGCTCCAATTTGAATTTCATTTTAAACTGACAATTGCATATGTCATTGTTTCAATGGAACTACAATCTATAATTTATTAATTTACGATGGAGTTTCATGATCAGCCACAATTGTCAATTCATTTGAATTCAATTCAAATCTGAAAACATATCAATCAGCAATTCAACAGTCCACATTTTTCAATTTGAATTCGCTTTGATGGCTTTGAAACTATCTTCTTTTTGACATCTTAACAGCCGCCGTTTGACGTTGACGTTGATTTTGATTTTGAAATTCGATGCATCTTCCACAGTCCACATTTCTTTGTTTCTTTTGTCTTTTCAATTGTGGAAATCTGAAATTGTGACGGTTCAACTTTTTTCATATCTCAAGGGAACGTCCGTAAAAGAAGTCACACCCTAGGGGGGTGGGGGGTGTCCAACTTTTTGTGACATTGAATACAAGAAAAGGGAAGCAGGATTCACACACAACTCTATATAAATGAAATCACGCTGGACGCGGTCGGTGAGCACACCGACAAACAATGCTGCGATTGTTAGAAGCTTAATTTGTCTTATCTTCTTTCCATGAAAATTAATGGACTTTGGGTCTTTGGGTGTGGGATTTTTCCCTAGAATCCTATATATAACCTTAATATGTGCATGACATGTATGTGTTGAACTTTCTTATTTAAAAGTACCAAAGTTCAGAAGAGTGTTTGACTGTTGTTTGTGAGCTATTACACACAGCACACACGTCTCATTTCCCCTTGCTGTGCTTTTCTCTCGTTTCCCATCGAAAATATCATTGTATTCTATCATCATAGACCGGAATTTTCTCAACAAATATGGGATAAACAACAAATAACTGAGTCCTATTAGCTCTATTTGCAAGTGTACCTCAATTTATGAATGACATATAGCTTACGGGGGGTGTTGGTCGATTTGTTGCATGTTGTGACAGGGGGGGGGGTGTCGGCCGATTTGTGACAAGGGGTGGGGGGGGTGTCTAACTTTTTGTGACTTGCTGTGACAAGGGGTGGGGGGGTATCCAAAAAACGGGATTTTTTTGTGACTTCTTTTACGGACGTTCCCATACTGTAAGCGAACATTTGCGATATTTTTAGAACTGCATTGGCATTCGGTACTTTCGTTCCCAACTGTCCATGCAACGACTCGATCTCTTTAATTATTAAGTTTCGATTGCATCAATGAAATAGAAATGACACAAACACAAACAAATTTTACAATTTGAACGCCGTTCACCATTCTTTCTTGGTTTTTTTTATTCTAGGAGAAACGAGTATTTTGCCAGTTTAGGATTCGGAAATTCGAATTGTAGAGAGTACAAAATCCTGATAAAAAATGAACATAAGAGGCAGGAAAGAACTTGCATTAGCACTGTTCGTGCAAATTCTTTTTTTGCAAATCTTCGTTAAAAACGTTAGAATTAGAATTTACATCCAATCTCAATCAGAGATTACTTACCGTAGGGCTTTCCGTTTTCCGTTCTTATTTTGGCTAAATTATGTACAATAACGAAATTGAGCTTGGTAGACACGTCAATAGGTGACTTCACCATTTGCTTGGTCAAAGTCGGGGGCGAAGAGAAGCCGAACATTGCTGTGATGGAACGATATTAAATTGGATATCGGAACATTTAGAGCAAGTTTGGGAAGAATTGTGAGGAATTTGCCGTTTCCGTTTCTGTTCCAACGGCGAAAAATATCCCATTAACGATTCGAAAACTCCTGCACGGTCTCCGTTCAGTTTCAAAAGTAAATGGCAAAATGTTTTGAAAGAGGATTTTTTAGAGCTGCGTACGTAATGAGACTAAGAAATGAGGAAGAGGAAACAACACGTTATTCAGGGGATTTAGACTACTTGAAGTTATTTTAATTTTATTCTATGCGTTATTTATTTGCGTATAATAGGAAATAATACTAAAATAATGGGAAATTCCTCCGTTGGATCCATTCAAATATATACAAAAGGTGTGGAAAATTGTCTTAAATCATCGGAATTTTGTTTTCTCATGCTAAATCTTCTTTTTTGTTTTCCGTTGTTTCAGGAGCTATTAGCTCCTGAATTTGGTTCAAACTTTTAACGTTGTCAAAAATGTTGTAAGTAGAATATTTAACAAAATTCAGGATGGATTTAATCTAAGTTTTATGTTGCCGTTTGACGCCGTTTAAATTCATTTCCCGATTTCTTTGCCTTTCGACCATCTAGAACGGTTAATGAAGTGAATTTCATTTCTTTCTACAGTCTCAGAAAATATCGCTAAAAAGTCTAAAATCTTTGAAATATCGTTCGTTTTCATAATTGTAAATCTGGAACATGATTTCACGTGTCCATTCTGAGAATATTTACATTTTTGGAACTAAATTTATGGAAGTTTGTAATACAATTTGTTTGTTTTTATACAAACTTTGTATAAAAACAAACAAATTCAAGACTTGAGATGCAATTACTTTTTGTTCAAATTTCAAATATACAATATTCAAATGTTCATAACTTATAAAGTTAGCGATCAAACTTGTTCTCTGAGCCTTGAAAAAGAATTTCCTTTCATTTTTATTAAAGTTAACATAATTCAAAAGCGTGTGAATTGTTTGAAGAAATTGCAACGAGCAGGAAAAAGCAGAAAGAAAAGATCACACTATACTTTTTCATGACATCGGAGGATATAAATATAGTCTGAAATCAGAAAGTTCGCATTATTTTCATCATTTTCTCGTGATTTGCTTCGTATCTTGATAGCCAATTCGATTTTGCTAGACAATTTTAACAAATACAGAATCAATTTAATTCAAATTCCTTGAGTTTGACGCCGTTTGAATTCATTTTTCAACTTGGGGTGCTTCCTTGGAACGAGATTTTGCCTAAGCTTCGCCGTTCTCGATTTTCCGGTAGAATATTTTGAATTGCGTGAAGCGCGTATTAGGAAAATGTATTCGGATATAATTCATATTGACATTTGGAATTCCGTATGCTTTTTCGTCAAGCCAATTACCAACCGGGATTTATAAACTGTGATTCCAAATCTCCACATACAATCATTTTCTCTTACAATCTGATTTTGTAACCAAGAAAAAAAGTCCTGAACAAGAAATAATTTATTTCATTAATTTTTCTTGCTAAAACTAAATTCTCATCGAAATTTTTCAACTGTTTCACAGCCTTTTCATTTTCTAAACTATTGAAAATATTGAAGACTTTCGACAATAAGATATTTTAAATCAAAGTCGTGAATAAACCCCAAAACATTGAAAAAAAGTACTGAACTGTTGCCACATAAATAGGGAAATTTGAGGGGAGTTTCAAGTTTCCCCATTTGTGCGAATTCAACCTGCTCCAAAGTGTGACTGAATCAAAAAAGATCTGAGACATCTTCATCATTGCTCCACTCAGAAATATCCAAATGCTAAAAGCAAAAATAAATCTGTAAAGTTTGCAGTGCAAACCGACTACACAAGAAATGCGAAAAATATAAGTGTTGATATGTTGCAGTTCGACGCCACTCGGTATCCATAAATTACACTTTGAGTGACAGCTGATTGCTGTAGTTTCTCATGTTGGCTTAATCTCTCGATTTTCTTGTTGGTTTTTAAAATGGCCAAAAAGAAGCGGGATGCTTGAAATTATTTGTTTTACATTCTACGGGTTACGGGATGGAGCAATGGGTTTTGACTCATCGGATTCCCTGCGCATACGCAGACGGTCGACAGCTTCAACTATTCATCCGATTTTCCAATGAGAGATTCAACTACGTTGGTTCCACAGCATCAAAGTCATGTCGATTTTAGATTAATTTCGATCGTCCTCTTGACGTTTTCAATCCGGCACACATTCAAAAGCAAAAGGACGTCATCGTCGCCAGTTTTTACGCCGTCGCGCCATTGGGAGTTCAGGTTCGAGTTGTTCTCATAGTAAAATCTAAATCTATAACGATATGATTTCAAGAGTTTGATTTAATTTATTTCTACAATACAACAGAATGCAGTGCAAACTCTCACCATGGTTTTGTTTCTTTCTTCAGACATTTCAAGAAAATTCAAAGACTTGGAACTTTATTTTGTCCAAACGAAATGTGAGACTTTGACGCCGCTTGTACAAAAATCATTTGACAATTCCGTTAACTCTTTCGAGGATTTGCATTATTTCTTTCCCTTCTGGAATCAGAACATGTGAGGAAAGTGAGAAATCTTCTGCAGACATTCCTAGTGATTTAATTTACATGAGAGATAAAACAGAAGAAAGTGTCACACGAAAATTGGATAGCCATAGCGAATAATATTCAAATTCAATTAATTTGGGATTTCATTGAGGAAATGAGGGTTGACATGTTCCAGTTCGACGCCATTCGGTAAAAACCTGAAAACACACATCTTATCGACGTGGAGCTGATTTAGTCTCTTTAATTTAATTGGACACTTGTAAAATGTGTTCGCGCATTTAACATGGATTCCTGGATGCATATCTACAGATTGGAACATCCATTAGCATTTTGCTTTAAATTCGAGCACACTCAAATTTCGAGTAGTCGGTAGATTTCAAAAAAAGAGGAGGAAATGTTTTGGAAAATATTGAATTCGTAACGTGTTTCAATCACTCAATCTACATATAACGAAGTACATACGGTTGAGGTAAAGCCATTGTCGCATATGCTTACTCCCATGCTTACGCGCATGCATACTCCTTATACTTACTCCCATGCTTACTCCCTATACTTACTCCCATTCCCCTCCCCATTCAATAAATCTGTATTTGCATGATGAGAAATCATCATGCAAATCGTCACAAATCTTACAATTAGCTTCGGTGATGGGAGTAAGCATAAGGAGTAAGCATGGGAGTAAGCAAATGCGACGATGGCTTTACTACCGGAATCTCGAAGAGATTATTGAACGGCGTCGAACAATGTCAAATTTATTTGATGTTCATATTAGAATTTTCTCACAACTATAGCGAAAACTACATAGATTTTTCCTATAGCTATTTGTAAAATTCCCAAAACGATTTATGATTTCCAAAATTAATGCGAATTAATAGAAAAATGATTTCTTGATATGCAACGAATTTCTGGGTCCCAAATATTGCAAGAGTTCGACGCCACTCAAAATAAACAACCTTAAATTTACGTATTGAGTAACAAAGTTTAGTCAGAGGAACAATGATGGGCGATTTCCGGAAATCATAATATAGGTTTCTTATTCTCGGTAATTACCGGAAATCAGTGAAAATCGTGGGAAATCACTGAAATTTGCTTTCAAACCGTTCCCAATAAAAAAACAAGCGTACTCAAACGACAACATTTTACCCTAAAAATCCAAAACGGATGCAAATTTCATTTTGCATATTACCCAAATCCCTGCAAATGTTGGCCCTTTTTGACTAAAAGCGCATAATTTTTCCAAAGCCTTGGTAATGACCGGTAATTTCCAGTATGTAATTTCCAATTTCGGAAATCTGGAAAGCTTCTCAAACCCCACATCACTGTGCATGGTCAGCAAGAAATTCTCCAATCGCCAAACTCTGTTTCTCATATTGATTGAGACCACAAATGCAAGAATACTGGACAAAATTCATTATCATTCTGGATCCGAAGAGCAAACAACTTTTTATGAAGGGATTCAAGATCATTTCTGTGGACAACGATGAAAATCTCCGGCAGAGAAATCGCAATGCACACTCTTATTGGATTTGAAATTCAATGATTTGTTTCATTTGTTTCCAAAAATTTTAAATGATTCGAAAACGGCTCAAATTTATTTACCCCAAAGCTTAAACTGTTTGTCAAATGACACAATTTGTAATTGTGGTTAAAAAATAAATTTTGCTTTTTGCTTTATGAAAATCCAAGTATTTGGTGGACTTTGACGCCGTCCACCTTTTTCAATTTGATAATCGGCACTTGATCTTCTAGTTTATGAAATTTCCTGTGATTTTTTGGGTTGTAATTTTAAATAGCTAAAATGGCGGGGTTTTGGAATTTCATTGTTCTATTGACAGGAGCGGGGTGGAGCAATTGGTTTTGACTTGTCGAATTGCCCGCGCTTACGCAGACGAGTGACAACTTCAGCTACTGATCGGGTTTTTCAATGAGGGATTTGCCTACGTTGTTTTCAGCATCAAATTCTTGTCGATTTTATAGTTTCGATTGTCCTCTTGACATTTTTCAACCCGCTCATTCAAACGAAAAATGACGCAATCCTCGCCGGTTTTTACACCGCCATCGCGATTCCCTTTCGAGCTTTTTGCAATCATTTATGAAAAAGCGTTCCCCATACCAAAAAGGTCTCAAAGGATTGAAAAAAGCTATTGCGCATGTGGCAAGTCAACTTCATGTTCAGGTTCGATTTATTCTCCCATATTAAAATCTAGAGGAGCTGCGGGCAAGATTGAGCAGCACCGTAGAAGTTAAATAACAATTAAACGGTTCAATATCCATTGTTGACGTCCATACCTTTTTTTAAGCTCTTGTCAGTCTGGATGTGCTGCGTATGACATTTTAAATACCAGAGGTCAAATGACCGGTTCTACGGCGATTTGAACAAAAGTTGCATAAAGTGCACTGCAAACAGCTTTGCGCTTGTGTGTGAATTCGAGTAGTTTTCTTAAAAATCAAATTTCTCATTCTAGCACTGTTGCTGGCCTCAAAGTACTTTTAATCATGAGCAATTGGACCAAATTTGCTTGTTCAAAATTATGAAACACTCGAACCAAGAATAAGACACTTTTTCACGGTGGTGCTCAATCTTGCCCGCACTATCGTTTTCCAGACCCTTTTTAAAAGTTAAATATCAACTCAAAATTGAAGAAAAGGTAAATCAAGCGTCGATAGATCATGAGCCAATCTTTCGTTTGACGTTTTCACAATCCCAATCCATTCATCAGATTTTACATACCTGAAACAATACTTCACTGCTCAATATTGCCCGCAGCTCGTGCACATCTAACAATAAATTCATAAGTTTCAATTTGAAATGCGAATTTGCGAATTCTTTTTTTTTAAGGGGCGAAACTATATATTCATTTCTTTCTCATTTGAACGTCCTAATTTTGAATTGTAATTGAAACAGGAATTTGTGTGAAATTCCGGCTTATTTAATATTCCTTCTCTTCTATTTCCCATTCAAAATTCCCGCTTCAAAAAACTGATATTTTTTCAAGAAACAACTCAACGAATTTTAGAGAAATCGAATTCAAGTCTCAAGCTTTCAACTAAAGAAAACACGTAATATTGTCAGTCTAGGAACGAAAGGTTCTGTATATTCAGGCCACGCCCCTTTGCAAATGTAAATCAAGTACGATGCCCCGCCCATCAAAAATATATAGAACCTTTCGTTCCTTAAACGACATGACATGTGTTCCAATGAAATTAGCTGAGAGCTGAGAATTGGTCAAGTGCCAAAATCAAGGAATTCGAATTCAATCACTACTTCTATTTAATTTCATTTCACACCCTTCAAAACCGTGTGGACACTGTGATTATTATTCAACTTCATTTATTTATTTATAGAAAACCAATGTTGAGAATCTTTTCTAGGTTTTTACACAAGAATTTCAAATCATTCCAATTCTTCAGTTGGAATTTTGGAATACCAGAAGTCCTAGAAAGTCCTTGGTTTCATATTAGTGTACATAAGTGGACAATAGCCAGCAAAATTAAGTGACACTTTGAACTGGCACTTTGTAAAATTTGCACTAGATAGAACGACATTTTTCAACTTTAGTCTGCCTTCAAAATTGGTCAAAAGTATAATGTATACATAAACCAACAAATGTTGTTGTTAGTTTCTTGTAAATTAACATCAAATTATCGTACACAAAGACGTTGCGTTTGTTTATTTGCGCCTCATTTTAATAAACCATAAAGTCAAAGCGGAAAAGAGCTCTTGCACAGATCCAAAAAATGAAAAGGCCACCAAGTCCAAAAAGTGGCACTTGGACACACTATGGAGCTGACCCAGGACAAACAGCTGGCAAAACTGGCACTGTGGAATTTTGATTGAGACCGGACGGCACAGCATCATTCTGCTCTTCTTCTTTTGTTCTCTGTTTTTGATTTTGATTTCCTCATCATTATCGTTGTCCATTTTATTTTACTGGAACGGGGCTTGACCCCAAAATGAAACCTGTAGTCATTTCAAAGACAAAAGCACCGCAGCTTTCACCATTTGTATTGCAATCCCAATCCCAACAAATCGCTTGCAGTTTTTTGTACAATATACGACTTTAGACATGGAGCCAACGGAAAATAAGAATGCATTGGGTCCTTTGTGAATTTCCTTTGACAAAGTGCATTATAACATTACATTAAGTACAATATCTAATTCAAACTGCAAAGGCTCGCATTATCTGTGCAGCTGTAGCCTGTCTCTAGATGAAAAAACGTTCCGATCGGCTTCCAACTCCAACAAAATAATTTCAATTTCCAGTCGATTTCCTATTGCTATTGCGCATGCGGCAAGTTCACTTCATGTTCAGTTTCCATTTGTTCTCATAGTAAAATCAAAATCTAACGACATGATTTCAAAAGTCAAATTTAATTTAATGGTTCTATACAGAACAGAATAAAGTAAGAATCAGATAGCCTACACATTTTGGGACACGATTCTTTCCCCGTAAGACAAACCTGTGCAAGTTTATAGCCTCTGAAAAACTTGACTGTGGGTACCAGTAAAAGGGACTGCGTACTATACTCACTCGTACACAGTTAACATGTTAAAGTATCGTACGACTCGGATTTTCAAACTTGACAGATGAGCACGGGGCAAAGCCAGGATTTCATTTTAATTGGCGTTTATCTCTCTAACGCTAAACGTCAATTCTCATTTCACTTTGTTCTTATACTTCGTCAAGATGTCGTTTTTGTTCTTGTCCTCCCCTTTTAGAACCCAAAACAAAGGAGAAAAGCTATAAGCGGCGTCAAAGTGGGGAATAAAATTAAAATGGGATTCTATTACTTTTTCATTTTCATCTGCAATGATTTTGAACAAGGACGTTGGGATTTTAATGTTTAATTTTACAAACTATAATTCAACGAGGAAACGATGTGTAGACTTTAGATTGGAAACTCTTGAGTCTGCCGTAGATACTATAGGCAATGTTTTGGTTCATTTGCATTGAGTAATTATACAAAAGGTGTTTCGGTTCGGAGAATCTCATGTCAATTTCCTCTTTTCTATATAGTTTCACCCAAACGCCCCGAAATCCAAAATGAGGAAATTGCAAATAGTCCTACATTCGGGCCTCTCCGAATTTCATAATCTTGAAATTGGGAATTGTCCAAATCTCCAAGAGGAAGAAAATGAAGGAAAACCTCCAAATATGCAAGTCGTAAAACGTAAAAGGTACGACAATGAGAAGTTCATTGGCGCATAAATCCTATATCGAAAATTATTGAATGGTTGTGTCCTTGAGAAATGATTACAGTCTTGTTTTTATTGTTATTATCATTTGTTCACATCGTTCACGCTATTAAATATAAAATATAAAACACAATAAAGCATCCGCATTTTCTCCTTGTTTAATCGCTGCTGGCAATTCAACATTCAACAACGAAACAGACGAGTTTATTTATTTTAAAGTATACTTGAGAGTTTACAGCATCACAGGTAAAAAAAAGGTGGATATAAAATGGATTTTGAAGTCCGTCAATGGATTTCTGCGGTAAAATTACTACATGCAATTTTACACACTTTATGAGTTTTTACACAGAGGAATTCCGTTTGAAAACGTGAGTGTGTGTGTGAACTGTTTTTGTAGGGCCGTGGGGTTTTCCGATTTTGGGTCATCTGCCACTTTTGGGGTTTGCACCGTGGAAAACCTGCCTGGATTGGAAGAAACGTTATGGCCCCATCATTTCAATCCGAATGGGAAGCCTCCCGTATAAACAAAATACATTTCAATTTCAATATACATATCGTCTGTTAAGTTCACAAACGAACTATAATTATTTTCCTTAATTTCGTTGACCTGCTGCAAAGGT
>JAIUND010004692.1:0-11228 GCA_034699125.1 Gisinianus flammeolus
CTCATTGATACTGATATATATTTTTCTGGTTTTCTCAAAAAAATGTCCTCCAATTTAAATTAGATTTTTTTCAATTTACCACTTTAGCGCACCAGGATCTCTTTAGTCGTTTTAGACTACAATTCCACATTTTACACAAGCTATTCAAGAATTACGAGTTAATTGTCAGAATTTATTTTTTCAACAAAGTTTCTATATTGTTTGTGTGTAAATAAAATAATCAAAGCAAAAAACAAATGTAGACTCTATCCTTGTTCCATTTGCTTGATTTAAAAATTCCATGTGACTCATCTTTACATAATATTTTTGCATCAAGTTTCTACAGTACTTAAAATTATATAATATTTTTTCAAGTTTTTTACTTTACCTAAATTTTTAAAAAATCTATCTGTAAGTAATTCCATCCTGTAAGTATTAAGTAGAGAGTCTTGATGGATAGATTCGGAAGATTGGGAAAAACGGGGGATAATAAAAAACCCTTGTAAACTACTTTTGCTCGGTTTGAAAAGTGGTTATTAGTTGAAGCTTCAGAATTTGATGGTGAAGCAATAGCCAGGTTATGTAAAAAGAAGCCTTCGTTTCGCATAAAAATGGATCGTATTCTGTTTGGAGACGAAGAAGCAGTAAGCTACATATTATAATTATTATTTTTTTAAACGAAAAAATATGTCCTCTGTTTTTATAAGCTTAATCTTTTTCTTCTTTTATTAGGTGAGAGAATTCTCTAATCGCTTATGCCGGAATTATTGGACCAAGCCTTTCCTTATGCTGGCTATTGACAGCTTTAACCCTAAATTTTGGACTTTGGATGATTTCCTAACTGAAGATCCTGTGAACCGTTTTTTGTAAGTCTTAACTTTTATTCAATATACCTGTTTAATATCCTTGTTTTTTTATTTAACTTGTTTAATTTCTAGTTGGAGCGATATCACAACATCCGCTTTTGATATAGCTCACACTAAAGAAAATAGTTTCCATGAAGTTCGAAGGTTATATACTATTGAAACAGAGATCAGGGCTGAGTTTGAAAAAGGAAAATCGAATGTTTATAACAATTTCCGGTTTGGATGTAGCGGCCGTCTCGCCTGGGCTACAGGTTACTGTATACATTATATTTTTACACTCTTGAATAAATTATCTGTTTCTAACGTTTTTTTTTTTATTTAGCTCCTCGGGACAATCAACATGATTTCTTCTTGTTTAAAGATATGGGGAAGGGGGAAAAATTTATTCTTGGTCCTCAAGCAAAATATGAACATGAAATAAGTCAAGTAGAAGTCATGCTTTTGCCCAAGACGGGAGCTCAACCGGGGGAAATAGATCTCGTCATCCCGATTATTGTCAAAGTTTTTATTTTCGTTTTTGAAAATACAGTTTTCATGAATATTCCTCAACATGAAGGGATAGAGTTCCATTTCAAGCCTCCAATTAATTTATTGGAACCGGTTTGCTTTAATCCGATTCTTGCTTTGCACCAGTAAGTTTTTTATTTATCAGATTGACTTTGTATTATTTTATAAGAGTTAATTCTAAAAATGTTTTTTTTTATTAGAAATTATTTCTTGCTCTGGTCCTGTCCGGAAGAAATGACAGTTCATAAATTGGAGATTGAAGCTGATAATCTGCTTCAACATAAGGTTATTATTACTGTAAACCCTGCAAAACTTATTGAAGATTATTCCGAATTATGGTGAAAAGTGGCTGAACTGGGATCTACATATTTTATTACTTTGCAACTACTTTCGGTTCGAGAAAAAGAATTAGAATACAAGGACAAGATTCCAGTAACCAGTTTCCGAGTAATAATATCTTCACCACAAACTGGGTTTAATTTTATCTTAGCTCTCTTTACTGATCCAGACGAACAATTTGATTATGATCTTTATCTTATCAATATCTTGAAAATGAAAATGGGTGATGAAACAACTTTTTTCTTTCAAACATTGAAACAGAAAGTATTTGGATATAATCTTTATATTTTATACTAAAGCAGTGCTTTGCTTGTTTCTAATGGTAATCAAATTTTGACCATTAAGAAATGGAAGCAATTTGATTTATTTAATTTTGTTTCTTGTGTTAGTAAAATCTTTGTGCTTGCTCCCAGCTTGGTAGCAATTATTTCTTTGGGTTATATTAATATTTGCTCTATCTTTATAGAGAAAGATAAAAAAGAGAATCTTGATATTGATCTTACTATCCTTAACCAAGTTACATCTCCTTTTCTAAATGATGAAGAAACAGAAATTCTTCTCGGGCTTGATTCTGGTATTCCTTACCTAATTGCTAGGAATAATACGAAAAAAGATATTTCCCGTATTAATTTCAAACCGAATGAGGAGAATGTAAGTGCGGCTTTAGAACAGTTACAGGTTTAATTCTACATGTCAGTAGAAAGATATTGATAGACTTAAAATGAATTATTCAGTATGTATTACTGAAATTGTATTCCTATTATAAGTCTTTCCATTTGCAAATTTACCAGATTCGTTTAGAATGGTAAAATAATACATAATGAATTTAATTCTACATATAGATAGAAAAAATATATTGTTTTGTTCACTTAAAATGAATTAGAATTTTGATATCAGTATGATACATATTCTTAGAAAATTTCTTTGTGAATTTTCCAGATTCGTTTAAAAATGGAAAAATTTGAATATCTTGATAGATATGAATATGAAAGAATTAACTACTTTGATTTGGCTCATTGACAATGGTTAATAACTGTATAAAAAATCTTTGTATAAAACTAGTAATTAACATATTTAATAAAAATTTGATTCATTCCTTATGTCGATAGAAAAAGATATCGACTTTAATGTAAGATTATAAAAATGAGTCATTCTGTAGAAACGGTATAATGCTTATTAAAAATAATCATTCAACTTAATATGTATTATTGAAAAAGTTTTGATAAAGTCATTTGCTGATAAAAAATACTTATTTACTTACTCCAGAACTTTAGTCAATAAATTAAACATTTTTAAACGGGAAACGAGAAGCTTCTTTTGTAACACTTTGTTTCAAAAGAAGCTCTATGATGATTGTTCTTTATCAAATCGGAAACAGGAAGCTTCTTTTGAAACGTTTAGTTTCACATAAATGACGAGTGGAACACTCTTTTATTATTGAATCTCAAATTATTAGAAATCGACTTTTGTAAATTATCTTTCTGTAAGAAATCGGAGAAAGTTTTTCAAATGGAAACCGGAAGATTAGCAACTTCATTGGGTATTTCATATCTATTCTCATTTTATAAATAAGTTCTTGTTAAGATCAAGATAATTTTGAAGAATATACTTATTAGACGATTTGGAAACATATTTAGATAATACTTTGTTTGAAATTTTTTACAGACAAAGAATCCAAAGTTTTATCAATTAACTAAAGTCAATGTAATTCTAGAACTGTAAACAAGTTGAGATTTATATTTAACTAATAAAGAATCTAAAGTTTTACCAATTAACTAAAGTAATATAGTTTTATATAGTTTTATCCTAAACTTTTTACATTGGTAAAAAGTTTAGGATAAAACTATATTCTCTTTCAATATTACAAAAAGAAGGAAAGAGATTCCTGATGTCAGACTCTAAAACTTATCTTGAATCTCGACTTATTCAAGTTTAATCAAAGAAGGATCTAAAAAATATTCAATCAGTTCATTTGTTTCTTGCTCCGTATCTTTTTCTTTTACAATCCATAATGAATTTTGCGAAAGTTCATCTGTTGTCATTTCTATCAAGATTAGCTCATCTTTATCTTATTCCGTTGTAATGGATAAGTAATCAGAATCTGACTCCAATGGGTCTTGACCCGGTTCCAATGGGTCTTGAGCCGATTCCAAAGTTTCCATAGTTTCCAAAGTTTCTACTACCCCAGTTTTTTCCTCTTTTACCGGGTTATAGTCACTTTCCAATTTGATTTTCATCAGATTAGGATTGACGCGAATACTAGGCAGAGAGATACTGGTCTATAGAAAAAATATTATTTTTCAAATGGAATTGGGAAAAATGGTCATTTTAAAAAATCGGAATTGAGAAACTCTTACTCTTACCTTAGATGATGTTGATGATGAGGGAGACGGTGCCGGTGGAGGAGGAGGAGGAGACGGTAGAGCTTCTTCTTCTTGTGATCGAAGCTATAAGAAAATTGTATTTAGTTTTTTCAAAAATAATTGCTTAGCATCATTCCAGTCCCGAGTTTTATTAACTCTAATTGGGGAAATACTTACGCGGTAGCGTTTCCATTCCACACTTTTTATTAACTCTAGACATCTTTTATCCAGAGTCGAAGCCCATTCAGTCTTGTCCTGGCTGGCTTAGTTAAAAGCTACTTTTCTGTTTGAAAGAAAAGTAATTTATATGAATGATAGCGAGCGAATAGACTATTCGATTTATTATTAAAACGAATTGATATTAAGATTAATATTAAAAATTTACCGTTTCGACAGCCGTCCAACTTTGGCTCTCGGTTTTTCCTCGTTTCTGTTTAAAAGAATTGTTTATTAAAATGGTCTGTAGGAATGTAAGTTAATTCTTACCGTTTTGTCACTCGTCCAACTTTACGAGCTTTGGCTTTCGAAGATTCTCGTTCTAAAACGAATTCAGAGTAAAAAAAATTTCAAGACTAATTTTGCTCACATTATTCTTGGTAATCTTTAATCGAGTTAGCTCTATGTTACAAAACATTTTTAACTTTGTTAATATGTATACGATAAAAAAATTTACCTCCACGAGTTGTCTGTTTTTTCGTTGAAGCTTTCTTTTTATCAAGCTTGGATTCTACATAAAATTTAAATTGTAATCAAGTTTTTTTTGCATTACATTTATCTACACACAAGCTCATAGTTGTTTACTAGTATCGGATTTTACTTTGTCGAATTGTTTCTTTCTTCCTTCCAGCTTTATTTCCGACAAGTTGAGATTCTAAAATAAAATTTGAATTGTAATCAAGCTTTTTGCTTTACATACAAAGCTGTTTACTTGTAATAAATTTTACTTCCTCGAGTTGTTTGTTTCCAGCTTCCAGCTTTATTTCCCTCAAGTTGTGACTTTCGAGCAAGCCTTGGTTCTAAAATAAAATTTAAATTGTAATCAAGCTTTTTGCTTTACATACAAAATTGTTTAATTGTATTAAATTTTACTTCGTCAAGTTGTTGGTTTTCGGCTTCGAGCCTGATTTCCACCAAGTTGAGACTTCTTTCTATCTAGTCGAGGTTCTAAAATAAAATTTAAATTGTAATCAAGCTTTTTTGCATAACATACTTACTTGTATTAGATTTTACTTTGGCGAATTGTCTGTTTTTTCTTTAGAGGTTTCTTTTCATCTATTTAAGGTTTAAAAAATTTAAATTATAATCTAAATTTTTCATTGCACACTCAATTATTTTCATGTATTAGTTTTTTACTTCCTCGAGTTGATTGTTTCCGGTTTCGAGGCAACTTCCCGTCAAGCTCGGAATCATATTCTAAATAAATTTAAATTATAATCTAGTTTCTTTGATAAGAAATAGAGGGAAAGACTTACGTAATGTTTTCGATGATGAGAGCTCTTCCCATTTTTTATAGAGATTTTGTTAAAAACGGGTTGATACTAAAAAATCATTTTTATACAAAAACAGTCAAATTATTTGAAACAGAAACAATTATCAGATTCAGTTTTACCTTCGTCAGCTGTAAGAGGTTCTGAACTCCGAATCAAAGCTAAAAGAATTGAAATTAAATTGTAACTAGCTTTCTTTGATATAATCGAAAATATCTCAATCGAAAACTTACATAATCCTTTGGAAGTAGATGCGCCTTCATTGATTCCCCATTTGCGATTATACAAGGATTGTACGGATACTGAAAAAATATATTTATATAAATTATTAGAAGCATAAACTGTTATTAGATTTGGTCTTACCTGGAGGAGGAGATTCTATACTTTCAATCATAGCTATAGGATACATAGCTTCTTCTTCCTCTTCATCTTCAAAAGGAACTAAATAAAGTTTAGATTACAATTAAAATTGATAGAAAATAAATACATATGTTTAGATGGAGAAGCTTTTTCATTCAAAGTAGATACATTATTTATATAAATTATTTGAAGCATAAAAAATTATCAGATTCGGTTTTACCCTTGTCAGCTGTAAGAGTATCAGAACTCGGAATCATTGCTAAAAGAGTTGAAGAAGAAGCTTTCTCATTTAAAGTAGATACAGTATTTATATAAATTATTTGAAACAGAAACAATTATCATATTCGGTTTTAACTTTGTCAGCTGTAAGAGTATCAGAACTCGGAATATTTGCTAAAAGAGTTGAAATTAAATTGCAATTAGCTTTCTTTGATATAATCGAAAATATCTCAATCGAAAACTTACATAATCCTTTGGAAGTAGATGCGCCTTCATTGATTCCCCATTTGCGATTATACAAGGATTGTACGGATACTGAAAAAAAATATTTATATAAATTATTAGAAGCATAAACTGTTGCGAGATTTTGTTTTACCTGGAGCAGACGATCCAATACTTCCAATCATTCATGTATGATACATAGCTTCTTCTTCAAAAGGAACTAAATAAAGTTTAGATTAAAATTAAAATTGATAGAAAATAAATACCTATGTTTAAATGGAGAAGCTTTTTCATTCAAAGTAGATACAATATTTATATAAATTATTTGAAACGTAAACAATTATCAGATTCGGTTTTACCTTCGTCAGCTGTAATAGTATCAGAACTTTGAATCTTAGCTAGAAGAGTTGAAATTAAATTGCAATTACCTTTCTATGGTATAATCGAAAATATATCAAACGAAAACTTACGTAATCCTTTGGAAGTAGATGCGCCTTCATTGATTCCCCACTTCTTATTACACAAGGATTGTAGGGATACTGGAAAAAGTATTTATATAAATTATTAGAAGCTTAAACTCTTATTAGATTTTGTTTTACCTGGAGCAGAAGATTCAATACTTCCAATCATTGTTAAATGATACATGTCTTCTTCTTCAAAAGGAACTAAATAAAGTTTAGATTAAAATTAAAATTGATAGGAAATAAATACTTATGTTTAGATGAAAAAGCTTTCTCATTCGAAGAAGATATAAGAGAAAGCCTGTTTCTGTGAATAGATATGAAAAATGTATTTATACAAATTATTTGAAACAAGAACTGTTATGAATTAAGGTTTTACCCGCTGTAGAACCTTTATTATCCGTCTCTATTTCTGGAAGTGTAGCTTTTTCATCTTCAAAAGGATTTAAATAAGTTAAAATAGTAATAAAGTTTCTTTGATAGAAAATAAAAACTTACGTATTGCTTTTGAAGGCGTAGCTTCTTCATTTATCCCGTTTTTCCAAGCACTTGATACTGAAAAAATATTTTTTACACAAAATTTTAATCAAGAATCTCCACGTGTTATTAGATAAAAAGAATTTTTACCATTAACTGTATCTTCATTAGGCAGTGGATAGACAAAGTTTTCAATCAAGGTGGTCTTATCGAGTGAAGAAATTTGAGGAGATAAAATTGGTGGTGGAGGTGAATCTATTTGATAATCAACTGTCGAGTTGATTTCTTGAGTCAACGTTGTATCCTGAATGTAAAAAATTCATAAAATATTTACAGGGAAAATATTTTTATAAAAGAAAAAGGGTTATTACCTTTTAATACTTCCTTTGTTTTCAATACTCGATTTCTCGGTTTATTTTTCAATAAAGAGGTCTTCGTTTTATTGTTTAATAAACGGGTATTGGGATAATTTTTCAATAAGCCATCCTTCGATTGTTTAGTCCTAGTCCTCGTTCGTTTAGGTTTCATTTGATTAGCTATGTTAACTTGATTTACTAGATTAACATGATTGGCTATGTTAACCTGTCTTGCTTCTGAAATTTTTTTTATTCTTTCATATGAAAATTGGCCAGGACTTTTTTCTACTGTTTCCTCCAAAGTTTTCAAACTCAGGGAGTCGAATTCAATCCCTAATACTTTCATTATGGCAACTATTTGCTCTTTTTTCTCTCCCTGGGGAATAATACTGAGACCGCTATAAAGTAATTCTATAACTGGAATCAGATCATTCAAATTATAATCAGGAAGAAGAATGTTTACTATCTCTCGCTCACTAACATCCTGCAAATAGATTTTTAATTTATTTAATTTATTATATTAATATTTCCCCTTTCCCATTTCAACTGTAACTAAACTTACCAAATCCATATAAATTTTGAAAAACAGTTTTGAATTTGCCAATAGTATAATGCTGTGAATTTGTAGTGATCCATTTTTACAAATTAAGTTCACATCTGGAAAAACAAATATAATAAACTTTGTTATGATAGGAAAACAAACAAAATGAAAAAAACTTACCTGAGATGGGAAAATAAATATAACAAACTTTGTTATGATTGGAAAACTTGCCTGAGAGGAAAGGCCTGCAAAGATGCGAATCAACTAAAGTCTGAAGTAAAAATTCAGGTATAAGAAGGTCCGGTTTCTTTAAACTATCTTGACCTGCCATGTCTGTTACTGTTAGGATTCTAAAATAAAAATTATTCTAAAAATTTATTCAAACTCTTACGTGGCTGTTCCATGTTTATGATAATACTTATCTCTAGTAGAAATCTAAATACTAGATAAGAGAATACTGGAGCAGAATGAAGTCGGGCAAAGCACTTACGTAAGTTACTATTTGTTTTCTATCTAATGCCAATGTTTTAAGTAAAGAATTTAAGTAAAGAATATGTAAAGAATCAATTTTGAATTTGGAAAGTTTTATTTGAAGAAAATTTCAATTGAAGAAAATTTTATTATATAAAGATGAGAGAATTGTTTTGAGAGAAAATTAGAAAATGATTCATAAATTTTTTTTCTATTATCCAAGAAAAAATTGCTTTTAATCTCTCATCGCACGGCAATTTCTTCTCAATTCATCAGCGTCAAATTCTTAATAACCGGAAGATGAAATCGGAGTAAATGGATCTTCAATGTATTGAAAATTATAAGATGGACTATGTCTCAATCGATTTCTAAAGAATTGACGTAAATTGAAATAAGATGGTGAAGCGGGATTAAATAAAGATTCTCTCTTCACATCCCGATCTGATAGAACTGGATTTCGAGGAAGTGGAAATGAAAAATCTGGAGCAGGAGGAGACCTAATCTTCAATGGAATAAACATTCCTCGTGGAGGACGTATAGGTGGATCAATCCTTTCAAAATTATAATTTTTATGAAAATACAAGTTACAGTGAATAATAATTTATATTTATTTACTGATTGCTTACTTACTGTTTAACTCAAATCGGATAGATCTTTTTTGCCGCATTTATAAGAGTTCTACCCAGAACTCTTTTATACAAATAGTTTGTATAAAAATAAATATAGCAAATGACGATTTTTATAAGGTACACAATCATTTGATAAAAATGTATTTTATTTCAAGACTTACGCTAAGATGTAATGGAAAAGATTTAAACTTGTTCTCATCATCAAGTATTTGGTTTTTTCCCAAGTATGGAATATAATCAAATTTAAGATGGAAAAAAGAAGACTCAGAAAGAAAGCAAAAAGTATAACCTCTTTGGTAATGACAAAAACATAAATATCCTCTCGTCTAAACAAATTTTGATAAAAACTTTCAACTGATTCTTTTCCATCCTTATAAAGAATGCCGATTGAAAAAGAATATTAAAGATGTAAATAAAAGATAAAAAGGCTTTCGTAAAAACAAGAAAACGTAAACTCTTCGTTATTAAACTCATGCTGAAAACTTTGAGTGAAACTAAAGTTTACAACTATTGCTTAATTTTATCTCAAACTGAAGAATTTTCTTTATCTCTAACAGTTGAAACTATCATTCTGATTTGTAGATTAGTAAAACTGTCAAATTTGAGCGAAAAAAACTGATTTACTAGTTTTGCTTATCTACTTGACTAACTTAATATTCATAACTGGATTGAAAGTAGACGATTTTAATTGAAGGTTAAAGTGACCGATTTCTGTCTTCTCTTCGTACTAGAAAAAGTTCATTTTATTGAAAAATGAATTAATGTTTTTAATTGTAATTTTTTAATTATTACCTTGATATCTTTTCCAACATTTAACAATCGGAAGAATAAAGAAAAGTAGAACTGCTAGTTGGGCTAAACATAACAAAAAAAAATTTATTTCAAAATATATAAACGTTTTATTTCCCAATTTACTTACTTAGATACTTACTTATTGTAAAAAGTAGATTGTTTTCTTCTTCTTTTGCTTAATACTCGTTACTATGACAAGAGGATGAGCTCCCGATTCGTAAATTTATTTTAACTAATAAATCTAATAAGTCCTTTTTGTTAATATCTATTATTTTACTACTGCGTAATCACATCTTGCTTCTATACAAGCTTTGTAACTATTCTTAAAATACTCTCATTATCCGAAAAATCTAACTGAAAAATAAAAATATTCTAAATGGAAAGAAAAATGTCAGTTTTTGCTTAAACTTCTTTACAGTTTACATGTATGAGTTCTCCCGATCTAGTTAAAAATCCTGACTAAGCTGAAAAACTATCAAAATTATACTCTTCGTCTTTCTACCTGAACATTTTCTATATTAAAAACCCCTTTGGAAAAATTAAATATACTCACTTATTCCAGAAAGTCATTCCGTCATAAGAAAAAACTTCATCTTCACTGTACATATTTACTTTTCCAAAAAATTTTGAATGACAGAAATTATCTCCACTCGTTTTTTAACTTATAGAAATCATTAAGATTTAAAGGTGATTAATCTCTGGTATATTGAGCAAAGCCAATATTCGAAAAATGTAATGAGTATTCTTTACAATATTTTTCATATACTGGAGACTTTTCAACTCCAAAATAATAGTTAGCGTCAATACACTCACTCCATGTCTGGATTAAAGAATGTACTGCATTGAGTTTTTGTAAATTAAAAAATTTGAAGATGAACTCTCTAGTCAAAGCAAATTAGAATATGAGTAATATACTTCTTTATGCTAATGATTACTCGCATTTGACCGTAAACATAAAGAAGCTGATAGGAACTGAATGAATATGAATAGAATGACTAGAATTGACTAAAATCAATTACTAGTCAAAGAAAAATTCGTTTTAAACATTATATACTGGAATTGTTTACTTATGTCGATATCAATATAAATATTAGACAGTTAAAAAGAGAGAATTCCTTAAAACAAGAGCATTCGTCTTGGAAAAAAATAGTAAATAAAT
>JAIUND010004693.1:0-11225 GCA_034699125.1 Gisinianus flammeolus
CTCTTCCTCCTCTTCCTCCTCTTCCTCCTCTTCCTCCTCTTCCTCCTCTTTCTCTCCATCCTCTTCCTCATATTCCTCCTCTTCCTCCTCTTCCTCCTCTTCCTCCTCTTCCTCCTCTTCCTCCTCTTCCTCCTCTTCCTCCTCTTTCTCTCCATCCTCTTCCTCATATTCCTATTCTTCTCCACTCGAATTCCGAATCTCGAATTTTTCTGTGCGACTACATACACATTTGAATTCGGTCTTTAGTCCCTGCCTCTCAAATTTCTCTACACATGTCTCCTCGATGTATAATCTCTTGATTCTGATTCCGCGACGATAAAGCAACAAGCAACCTGGATAACTATCTGTATATGATTGACATTTCACAATTTATAGGGGTCTACATTTCATTATTTGCATTTAGTTTATGGATTTTTCTCTTTGTTTGTTTATGATGCAGACTAATTTCATTGTGTTGTTAGGATTTCTACAATATCTGCATCTGCATCATGTAGCTCTTATTTTCTAGCCTTTCATATCTGTACATCTCCTTCCATGTGAATTGGAAATCGATACACAAAACATCCATCTTGTTTACATAAAATATCAAAGTCAGAAAGCTCAGGATTCCAACTAATCTTGTGCGTATAATAAATATAGGAATTTGGGAGTTGAAGACAAATCTTCAAATCTTCAATAAATCCAAACGTTTTAAAGGATCGAGAAAGAGAGAGAGAGAGAGAGGGAAATGGAAGATAATCGTATGAATGAATTCAATCAAAGTGAAAGGAAAAGGAAGGGGGAATCACATGGAGATGGAGATAAATGAAAAAGTATTCCATTTTAGTAAAAGATTTAAATAAATAATAAATGCTCCTCTCGAGAATTTCTCTTTTCTTTTTTGCTTTCTCTTTCTCCGCCTCGATCCCTCTGCTCTGCTCTTTTGTTTGGAAATTCTCCACACACATACACACGATTTTGGATTCTACAGATATCTGAAGAGAGTCTTGAGCACTGAAGGTTATTTTTTTTTGGTGGTGCGGGAAAATGAAAGAAAATGGATTTTTTTTTGTATTCTTCTGTTCTCTAAATTCTGAATGCAAAGCTTTGGGCTATAACTTGGGACAAGAAACGTTGAAAAGGACAGTACGTATATGAAAAAACTGAGGACTGTGAGCCAAAAATACTGGTTATAATAAGAACACACAGCTGGACGAAGAATTTTCTTTCGGATGGGAATGGGGAAAATGCATTTTTGTTTTATCTGTATACTTTTCCCTTTTCCTTCGTACATTTTTAATTGGGACAACAAAACCGGAGAACCAAAAGCACGAGGACATAAGAAAAAACAACAAAAGCCGTCTCTCAAGCTTACATAAAATTTCTTCAATTGAATCACAATTTTAATTTGTATTTCTACAAAAAAATAATTTGTGACAACATTTGTAAGATACCTACTTTACAAAATACACACACGAGCACGAGAAACAAGGACACTTTTGTTTTATTCAACAGACGACAGCGAAATTGAAGCTTGTTAAAAAATTGTCCTCCACAAATGTCAAGGAGTAGTTTCCAATCTCAACATTTCACATTGAAGAAATAGACAAGTACATTTAAGATTTAAGTAGAGAAGCAGAAGCCGTTTTACGTTTACGTTTACGTTTACACACACACTGTACAGTACACGAAGGTTGTCTGCTGCATACTTTACACACTCAAGTTGCTTTTTTCACTCTCTCTTGAACATTGAAGTTTGAAGTTTGAATTGAACAAAAATAAGTCTTATTTTGTTAGTTATGACGAGAGAAAAACGGGGAATTAACGAGAGTTGTAACACACTGAACACATTGACGCACTGAGAAAGCAGGCACATCAAGAGAGTTTGTTTTTTGTTATCCTTATATACAATTTCTTTCCATTGGTCTTACCTGGATATTTTCCATGACTGGGAGTTCATTATTGTGACGGCGTTTGGTTGAACGGATTTTAGGACTCACCATGATTGAACAACGTCGTAAACTCGCACGATATCTACTTGATATCATCTTGAGATTTTCCTTTTTTTCTTTCGCTACAACTTCTCAAATCTTTACCACGTCATTGGAACTTTTAAGTGACAAACGACCGCCAAGTTGGCGTACAAAAAGTGAAAGCGTGTCCACGTGTGTCCAACTTATTTAATTGAGCTTTAAAACCTGTAGATGATTCATATAATATGAGATAATTTTTGGATTAAATTTTGATTTGATGTAGGCAAAAGGAGTACAAAAAAAATTAAGATTTCAAAAATTCTGTTATACATTTTATTTCAATATTAATGGGGAAAGTTTAATTCTAATTCTAATGAGATTCCATTGAGTAAAATTAGACTGTCTATTCAAATTGTAAAAGTAAAAAATGTATTCATAAAATTCATGAGAATTTCCTCCACTTGAGCATTGGAAGTTTCCTTAAATATCTCTCTATTTTCACTTTCTCTTCCTCATTTTCCTTTGACATTCGGAAAAGTCTAGAGATAAAGCAGCATCTGATATGTTTCGGAGGGAGAAGGAGATTTGTCTTTGACTAATAATAATAATCCTCGTGTATGATTATCCATGACGTTATTCATAAAGATATGCTATCAGCATACTCAAACACACACGAAGGCACACAAATGGAATCCGCCTGCGTCTCTTCTCCTTCTCGTCTCTGTTTGGTGAATCTAATCTCATGTGTCATTATAAAATTAATTAAGTCACACACTGAGAAATCCATCGAGTGTCATCGGATGGATGAGTAATTAGTTTATTAGTTTACGCTCAGGCGGAGATTGAAAATCTCTGTCTCTCTCTTTTTCTCTCTTCCATCTCGTATAATTCTCCATTCTCTGTCTCTGTCTCTGTGTGCACAGAAATAGAAAAGGGAGCTCAACGGGACTTTCACCAACACCCAAAAACTTTCACTAAACTAAATACCAATCCATTTTGATTATTTCATTATCCATTTTCCACATGATGGAAATCCGAGTCCAATTAGTAAATGAAGGAAACTTTCAAAATACACATTGTATATACTCACATTCAAATTCAAAAATACTACCGATAATAGAAGAAATACGAATAGAATTTAATGAAGAAGAAAACAAATAAACTTGCACTTGACGACTATGTACCTACTTAGTTTAGCTATCAATTTCCCCACCGGACACTGCTTGTGCTAGTTTGACTATAGTTAAGTTCAAACCCCCAAAATAATTTCTAATGCAATTATAAATTCCAAATTCTTTGCCTACTTGAATTGACGAGTCTAGAAATCTCAAAAGCTTGAATTAACGGTGCTACTAATGAAATTATCTGGGAAAAAATCAAATTTATTACATTGTAGAGGGTGAAAAATAGAGAAAAAAACACGCTTACTCACTTGCTATTGAACTCTGAAAATTGAAAAATAACTAAAAAGAGATACAAAAAAAAAAAACAACAACTCTCGAGCCTCAACAAAAAAAACAATTTTGGTGTTAATAATTCCTGTGAAATCCGATTGTTCTCTCGTCTGATGAAGAACGGACAATGTAATATTTGACGGTTGAACTATCACTTTGTTCACATGGTCGAGCTGGCTATGGAGCAAGAGGAGAGAGAAATCTTGGAATCCGAGTCATTGTCCCAGATTATTTCCCTCATCCAGAACATGAATCTCTTTCACTTCCCCTTCATCTCTCGTGTATATCTTCAAAGCCAGCATTTCCATCACGAATGTGAGTTTTTTTGGGGCACAGTATGACGACGACGGCGAGGACGAGGACGAAAACGAAAACGAGACTCTATCTCTTTCTTTTTTGGCTAATGCTGTATAATATCAGTTATAAGTTATAGCAAGCCGGTGACCCAAGAGTAAGTCCGTCAAGTAAAAAATCTTTCTCTTTATTCTTTCCTTCCCTTTGGAGAAAGTCGAGTGGAAGAAAAAGAATGTATGTAGGAAAAAAAGAAGATGAATAAGTTGGCTGGCTGTGGAATGACTTGAGACTTGACTTGACTTGAGGAGAGAATGAAGAAGAGCACAGTCAAAGAAGAAGAGTTTGAACACGATCAGATCAAGACGGAGACGAAGACGATGAGTTAGACTCCCCCCCCAAAAAAGAGAGTCAAGTGAGAGTGAGAGAAAGAGAAAGAGAAAGAGAGAGAGAAACGAGGAGATCGTTAGATCATTTTTGCCCGTGTTCTTCCTTTTTCCACCACCACCAAAATACTCACTCGCTTCCTCGCTCGCTACTTTCTACTTTCTCTCCTTTGCTCGCCCGTACACTTTCAAGTCATCTCTTTCTGACTCCGAGGGAGAGAAAGCTGCGTAGTACAGACTCACTCTCAGAAACTCTACACACACAGACAGACAATGCTCACACACTACCTCTTCCCACTGCCATATAATAATACAACATGCAACACTTGGTCGTTTTCATTTCTCCCTACGTTTGTAGACAAAATTCCACTCTCTCCTCACAACTTTCTTCTTATCCCTCGCGGATTTCGTTTGCTTAACCAAACTCTGTATCGTATGTGTTTGTATGTAGATCTAAGAAAAAATCCTGGAAAATAATATCAAGCTCACACACACAAACACACACACACAGAGACAGGCACACACAATGCATTGTTTACCCATATACAGATATCGTACATGGACTTTGTAGGCAAAGTCAATGGAAAAAATGTATAAAATACAACGATAATATATTCATACCTGACTCTTTCCGCTCAAGCCTTTTTCCCTCTCCATTTTCCTCATAGGTTTTTGGATTTACATATTGAATTTCAATCAACTTGCTCAAACTTCTACTCATCACACACTGTGTCTCGTTCCTATAGTTGTTGCTGGAATGACAATGAAGGTATGGAAATGGAAAGCTTTCACCCCGATTTATCTATACTCTGTCAAACTCCAACTTGAGAATTCTAATTCTAATTCAAATTCAATGTTCAAAAGTCGACTTTGATTTCAGATCCAAATTCCGCATTATTCCTCGAAGTACTTTTGTCTTCGATGACTTCAAACTCTAGACTGACTGACTTCCATCAATTTTGCCGTCAAAAGACGAATAGAACAGTCACAATACATATCGAGGATTGTGGGCTGATTTGTTAAAAACTCAAAATATGTAACGAGAAAAGCAATCGTCGTCGTTCTCGTTGTCGTCGTCGACCACTGAACAAAATATACAGTATTTTATGTGCATATATTGTTTATATTTGATTTAAAATTCCCAACTCGGATTTTTCAATTTCAATTTCCCTACTTTGATGATACGGAATTGTGTGTGTTCCAGTTGAGTGAGAAGGGAAATCGGAAAAGTAGGACATGTATATTATACACCGTATATAAAATTCGGTCATTTATACGACAGGAAGAATAATAATCGGCCTATGTATGTAAGATACATTACATACATGTATGAAGGACTTTCTATTATATTTGTAATAATGAAATGCAGATTGCGAATGGTAAAGCTACTAAAGCTCAAGTTGTATCACTATTGGAACGAACAGGGACAACACATACGGAGAAAGGCAAGGAAATCCATTTGGTTTTTGTTGTTTGTGGGTTTTCCTCAAAAGAGTGGATATGATTTTACCGGAGGTTTGTCTGATGGGAACTGAAGCCAGGAGCTGGGGAAAGTCGGAGATTGAAGAGAATGCGGAGGTAAAGGAAAAGAGAGAAACCATTCTATTCATTGTATTCTCCTCCTCTGTCATCCTCAGTGAAAGTGATAGCAAACGCAATAGCAATAGCACTTTGTATGTTTTTTCCTCGTGTCTATCTGCGTGTTTCTGTAGTGAGAATTGTGGATGTTTTTAGGTTTGTAGGGCCTTTACACGACACACAGAGAAAATCCGAGTGCTTTTGAAATTCCTCTTTGATGCTTTTGAATTTATTTTTTGAAGGTAAGGTTTAACATGGGCGGTAAGTCATGCATGTAAATTCAACTCTTCGCAACTCAAAGGATCCAACCAGAGAAATAGAGAGAGAAATTGAGAGAGAGAGAGAGAGAGAGAGAGAGAGTCAGAGGAAATTGCAAACTATTCTATGAGTCGGCTTCCAATACACAAACTACAAACAAAGAATCCTTATACCTACACATGCACTTTACCTACACACATTTTTCTACTATTATTATATGGGTTCGACAATCAGAGAGAGAGAGAGCGAGACTTGAATGTAAATGTAATGCAATATGCATTGGGAAATCAGCGACTCTTTCAACTTGACTTTGTCGTTGTGTACATTCATAAAATAATATAAACATTCTGAATTTATTCCTACATTTGCCCACAGACAGAACAGACTATACCGCCGACTATTTATGAACGATGTGGATTGTGGATATGCAGCTGCTTTTACACTCATACACAAGGAAATTTATTACCTTTTTTATACAGAACGTTGTGTGTTGTGTGTGGTGGAAATCAATTGGAAAGACAAACGAAAAGAGACCACACACAGCTCGTTCGTTTATACTCATTCAAATATCAGTTTGTTTTTGTCTCTCTCTCTTTGCATATTCCGAGACTGTCAGAACTTCCAACTCAGAAGCTTCAAAGTTCAAAATGAAAAAATAAAAAAAATAAAAGCACTTCTTCCGACATCATTTAAACGATTCTCTTTTCTCCTTTGAATACGATAAATGAATCCAAAAGTAATACTCGGAATTGAAATAAATAGGACGATTTGTGGGATTTCTCAACTTTTTATCAAAACCGCAAGGTAAAATGGAATATTAAAAATATTATTTTGTATTTATTTTTTGGGACATTTTTCTTTTGGACACATTAATGTCATTATTATTACTATGAAGTTAAATGTTATCAAAATACGGAGAGTGACCTGTATAATTGTTAATTGTCATTTTAATTATTCAAATATAATTTAATTAATTAATGTTCTTTGTTGTTTTTTTTAAAGAATGAAAGAAGAAAAGCATAAATGCATATGATATAAAATATATCGTATATTAATATATTTACATGCATGAAGGGACTTTTTTGATTTTGTGATTTTGTATAGGGATCTTTCGTCTTTTTTGTATGATGGATTTTTGCTTATTTTTCTCGGTAAGTGTGCATTAGTTTCTGAACCAAAGCGGACCAGCCTTTCCTCTGAAATTCCTCTGCCACTTCCCGTCGATTGTCATTCGAGTGTTTGAGGATCCCTCGCCCAACAATGATGACATCCGCCCCACGATCTAAAATGGCATCCTCGACATAACAATATTGTTGACCGAGTCCATCTCCATTCTTGTAGTCATTGAGAGCCACGCCGGGAGTGAATTGAAGATAGAAACTATCCTTTTTATCCACTTTGATTCGGGATTGAGAGACGAAACCCGCGACGAGTTTATCAAAACCCTCCGTCATTTTCAAGCTCTCACTTTTGTAGTCACTCAATTTGCCCATGAGATTCCCAGCTGAGCTCATTTCCGCAATGATGACCACCCCCACATTCTCAATCCCTTCAAAACTTTGGAGTACTCCTGGCCCAGGAAGCCCATGAACCGTCACCAAATCCGCCCATTGTGCAATCTCAAATGGTTTAGAAGTCAATTGTTTCTGAACGGTGGAGCCGATATCCGCAAATTTTCGATCTTCCATGATGAGGAACTCAAATTTAGTTGCCAGCTCCTTGAGAGCCTTCCGGAACTCGAGGACTTGTGCATAATTCTCCAGATTGAGAGTGTCCACATGGGTTTTGAGGAGACAAATATGAGGGCCCAAACTCCGAGCAACTTCAATCACTTCCGTCCAATGTTGAACATCACAAGACAAACATAGATTCGTTTTTTTCTTGTACATTATCCGGAGGAGTTTCTTGGAGCTCGTACACGTCATTCGTGGGATCAATTTCTTTTTGAATAAATTATCCAATTTGGGATCAAATTTATTGGCTGTCCGGGAAAGGAAATCCTCCACTTTGATTTTCTGCTCGAGTGTAATCAAATTCTCTGATTCCAATGCGTTCAGGATGGGTTGAACTTCTAGGAGTGCCTCCATGTTAATCTTGTGATTATCCAGGTTCTCATCACCGCCTTGACCTCGGTCCAATACCACAACCGCATCTTCCACAATTAAATTATGCTGACGGAGGGATTCGGCTGTCTCCAAAATACTCGAGCCCGTCGTCACAACATCTTCAATTATGAGACATCTCGTTCCAGGTGCATAATCCCCTTCCACCAGTTTCCCCGTTCCGTACGTCTTGGCTTCTTTCCTACGATATATCGTCGCATATATATAAAAACCCACAATTAAGATTAAATGTTTCAAATAGTATGAGATTTTTGATATGACAACTTATCTAAATGGTAAATGATTTGATTATTTACCGTCGCAAAACCATGGGGATATCATTTTTAGCTGAGACTAAAGTGGCGATGGGCAAAGCCGTGTACGGAACTCCACAAACAGAATCAAATTTCAATCCCTTGGCTTTGATTTCAGCCCACACCAGATCACTAATTTGCCTCTGGAACAGAACAAAATAAAAAAAAAAAATTAAATACAGATTTTCCATTTATTAAGAAATTCCTAAGGGAAATCGATTGTCATGCATAATTCCTGTGTTATTTGGAATTACCAAAACGGCTGGATGAGAAATGACGACACGTAAATCAAAATAAATGGGACTGTAAATCCCAGATTTTAATTTGTAGGATCCAAATTTGATTGCCCCGATTTTGAAAAGATTCACAGAAAGAGATTTAATTTTCTCACTATCCATTTTTTTTGGAATACAAATTATAATATAGAGTTGACAACAATTACAAAATTATAATATTAAAAGTTCACATTCACATTCGATAGACGTTGGACTATCGAAGAAAAGGAATGGAAAAGTACGAAAGAGAGAGAGAGAGAGACGACAGTAGGCGACAGACTGTTTATCGAAATGTGAAGTGAAGGATATTATGATGACGGATGAGATGTCTTATATATTCAAATCGTGGTTCAACTGTTGTATATAGCTAAAATATATTGAGTATATGGATGGAGGGATGTTGAGAATAAAAATAAAAGGAGATTATAATCGTTTGGAGATAAGCTTGAAAAAAAACCTTTTCTCAAAGTCGTCTATACATTCTACATTCTACATACACATTACACTACACTCTACATACAAATATGTGCACGCACACAAACAACCGACCACAACTCATATTTATATCCGTGCTTTGTATTTGTATTTTGTATATATGTATCTGTTGTGAGTACATATGTACACGCTATGTACAGAAATCAGAAGGGGAACTTCAGACGAAAGGGTGAAGGTGCTGTTGCGATTTGTGAGTCAGTCGTCTCTTCAGTCTGTTGGTTCTATCCTGAAATCCTGTGACCGACTTGTTGACTATTCCAATATCTCGGTACACATTACACATTACCAGGGACGAACGTTTTTCGCATTTTTTTGTGAAAAAAATTCGCTTTTTCTAAAACTGAAATTAGTGGTTTTTCGCATTTTTATAGTTCAAAATTAGCGTTTTTCGCACTTTTTCGCCTTGAAAATCGAGACATTTTAGCACGTTTTTACCCGTTTGTCCCAAAAACAGTGCTTTGTTTCCTATACTGAAGCGTCAAAAGTTCAAATTATGGCACTCTTTTGTACTTCTAAATACTTTGAGAAACCTCAATTTGAAAAAAATATAGTCTGAAATTTTTTTCTGTCTAGAAAATAAAAAGGAAACATTTCCAAAGACCAAAATCATAAAGCTGTAAAGTTTGAAATGCTATTTCCCCTAAAATCGCTGAAAATCGCGTCTTATTTGTTGAAATTAGCCTAAAATTCGCGAAAATCGAAATTCTGAAGAAAAATCGCAAAATTCGCTTTTTTCGCTTTTTATTTCAACGAATTTGAAACACCAAGAGTGCCACAAATACACATAGTATAGACATCAGGGGTCTAAAAGGAGATTTTAACTTTGTCGCGTTTTTCGCATTATTTCGTCCCTGCACATTACTATAGTACGAGACCAGCAGTTTCTACACATATCTTTATTTCATATCTGGATTTCACGTTGTATTTGTCCCTTTCTTATCTCTCTCTCTCTCTCTCAAGACAATTTTATGAGCTTGTTGAGCGAATATGTATGTACATAGCTGTATCTACTGCTTTGCTATAACATGCATAACACACAAATTAGTATGTATACATGCGTATATAGTATAAATGCGTATATAAAGTTATAGGCATTTGAACATGCTCTGGATTTAGTCACGGATTTAGTTACTTCCTCAGTCTATTCAACTCGAAACTTGATGACTCTGGATTCTGGATGAGTTGAGACGGAGGACGTTTCTCACATTTCATTCCATCATTTGTTTTACCATTCCATCATTATTGACATTCTAGAAATAGAAATGGACGGACAAAAAACTGATACATATATAAATCGTATGATTAGCCAAGTACAGTTCAATAACCACTGCAATAACAACTTTTCTATATTAAATCAACCTGCTGCGCCGCTTATACAAAAAATCCGTATTATATTTACTATATTAAAAAATTCATCAATTTCTCTAAAGTGTCGTTTACAGAGATGGGATGAGCAACTTTCGCTCCCTATGCGCAAAGAAAGGCTGTAGGAGAAAAGAGTCCGTTCCAAAATCGTGTTTTCTTCTGGAAAGATGGCGGCTGACTTCTCCCGAAACCACCAACAGATGCACTGGAAAACGAGAGACAAATACACTCGAATTCCCAATCATACTGTTTTTGTGAGTTGTATAACTTTTGAAATAAAGTTTTACTCTCTCTCTCTCTCTGAATTTATCTAGTGCAAAATGTTCAATTACAAAATACACGAATTTACGGAATTCTGAGTTTGAATGGACACGAGGAAAAAACTGTGAATGCCTGAAATCATGAATTGAAAAGGGATCACCTGCTTTATGATTGATTGTTCCCGAAATCAATCCAAATAACTACAACTTTCTCTGTACACAATGAGTAAAATGAGAATTGGGAAAAGTAAACTAAGGAATGGGAAAGGAATGTGTCTTTTGTATTGTGTCAGGTATTTAATATATTGTACGTGGATCTTGATTGCTATATTGTTTTATTTTATTTTGAAGGATATACTTCAAAGATTATTATTAAAATATTTATATAAAATAACGATACTTTCACTCAAGCCGAGTTTCCTCTGGCGAGTGGAGAAAAAGTCTCAAAGACTAAAAGATAGGTTGTCACGATTTTTCAAAAAGGACTGGTAATCG
>JAIUND010004694.1:0-11225 GCA_034699125.1 Gisinianus flammeolus
CACTATATACAATAGATAAGAATGACTTTTTGTGAAAAGCGATAAAGGGGAATTTGAAAAAAAATAAAGCAAATTTTGAGAGACCCTAATGATGTATACTAATTGTAAATGGAAAAACCTATTGCCTCTATATAATAAAATATATATTACGGTCACTTTGCCTCTGTCTTAATCTTCAAGTCCCTCGACGAGCTCCTATGCTTTTATCGTCCACAGATTACATACATATTAAACATATTTTCGTGCCTATGTATGTACATATTCCCTTTAAAGATATGCGATATGCATACGCAATACAATATACACCTACAATAAATACAGAATTACATATGTACATACAATGTGTATATATATATACAATGTACATACATATGTGTGTAGAAAAGGTTGCGGAGGCTCACTTGAACTTGAGCCTCGTCCTTGTCCTCGTCTTTGTCTGTTTCACTGGAAATAGGAAATGGAAATAGATCCACACCACTCCATATATGATATATATACAGTGGACTGACGGACTATCTGTATATGGATTCTGTGTATAAGAGTTATCAATTGTCAATTATACGTCAATTATACGTGTATGCAACGACCAACGAGAGAGGAGTCGCTTCAATTTTACATGTGTTCCATGGATTGAGTGAATGAGTGAGTGAGTCAATGACGACGAGATAAACCTGCCACTGCCACCGTTGAACGTATTAAAATTAAAATTAAAATACAAGTGACAATAACATTCAAACGTATTTTTTCCGCTGTCTCTCTCTCATTCTCCATTGACTCTCCATCCACTTTTTGTGTTCATTATTATTAGTAGATTGTATTTAACGCTCCTGTTTATGTTTTGAACTTTTGTCAAATATCAATATCATTTTTGTATATCAATACTATAATTAAACTACCCTATATTTTTATATTTCTCAAGAACAAATTCAAATGAGGGTATATTGAAAAAGTGTGTGTTGAACTTATATATGTGTGGTTGTGACATTTCCCAGATTTTTTACTAAAGGAAATTGTGTGGAATCAGAAACAGAAAAATTCCGTTATTTTGTGCAGTAAATACATCAATTAAATTAGATTGTACACTGCTCGAGATTGAAAAAATCAAAAAATCAAATCAAAACGATTTCATTCAAAATCACGACAAAAAACAATTAATTTGGATTTCAAGTTGAGATCACACACAGGTTTGTTTGGTTTTTCTTTCCCTTTTTGTATATTTCTCACACTGTACATTCAATTCCATAATAATAACGTGAATATAACGTGCACCAACTGTCACCAAGGGAATAAATCATCTCTTTATTTGCGCGATATCTTTATCGCATAATATGCGATACATATTATGTATTTGTATTTGTGTGCACATGTGCTGTGATAAGTTAGATACAAATTGTCAGAAAACACACACATAATAATATGAAAACATGTACATATAGATTTTAATGGGATTTCCGTTTCTCTTGCTTTTATTTTTGATAATTCGTAGATTTCATCCCACAGCTATATAATTATAAGACAATATGACAATGCGAATGCCAATGAAGATAATGGAGCCACTCGTCGGCGTTGTCATCATCCCTTCGACAATGAAATCCCGTTACGCCTGTGGTTTCTGTCACGAGAAATTCTCGGAGATTGCTCTCCTCAACTCGCACGAGACGGCTGAGCATTCGGCGGAGAAAAGGTATCGTTGTGAGCATTGTCCGTACACTTGTGCTCATCGAGGTCAACTCAATAGTCATCAACTGGTTCACATTGCTCAAGACAACCGATATTACTGTCATTTATGCCCTCACAATTTCGGACAAAAATCCAATTTCAGCCTTCACATGAAAACACATCAAAAGTACCTCCGGGAAAAACTCGTACAGCAGCAGCAACAGCAGTCCCAGCAGTCCCAACCACAACCACAAGCAGAAACATCATTGATTTCTCCTCCTTCTACTTCCTGTTCCAGTTCCGGTTCCAGTTCCAGTTCCAGTTCTGGCAATAATTCCAGCTCAAACTCCAGTTCCAGCAGCAGCAGTAACAGCAACAGTAGTGAAAGTTACAGTTCCAGCGACTACTCCAATCATCATCATCATTGTCCTCATCCTCAAAGTCCACCTCATAGAAATCCCTTCGTGACGACGTACAAAGGGAGTTCCATCATCACCACGAAGACCACAACGTCCACGACCATCAAGTTGAAATTGATGACGGTGGACAAGCCCTTCCGGTGTCATTATCCCGGTTGCCTTTTTGCGAGCCATTACAAATCCAGTCTCAAACCTCATTTCCTCACTCACAATCCCGAAAAAATGTTTGCCTGCCCCGTCTGTGACAAGTCCTTTGGCCGGAAGTATCATCTCACCAGGCATTTTGTTCTCCACACTCATCCTTCGCCTCTGAACTCTGCTGGAATGTAATGAACACAACCATGTGGACAACTGTGGAGCAATCATTTCAATCAATCAATCGATATATCGTCGGTTGAGTTCTAAAATACGCTATTATCATTTGGCCCCATAAGGTGAATTCACGTGCCCCCGTCGTATATGCTAACGTGCGTATGCTCCTTGAGGGGCCAAATGATAATAGCGTATTTTAGAACTCAACCGACGATATATAATATAAATATAATTATACATTGTTTATATTATATTTTCCTTGTGGGAAAAAACCTGCAAGTCCACAAAATACATACAAATATCTGTATTTGTACAAAGATTTTTTATTTTATTTATGTGAGTAGGAAAACAAATACAATTTAATACGTTTATTCCTTTTTTATACAATGTACATGTACATTTAATTTGAATTGAGAAAGAAGAGAGAATGCAAAGAAAAATAAATATTACGATGTAAGTACTTCGAGTACATATAAAAATGGGAATTTCTATATAGAAAAAATTGTGTTGTGTTTATTCATTGCAGTTTTTATTTTTTTATTTTTGCAATCAAACAATTTTATTAGCGCGAGTCAAAGTTATATATAGTTATAAGAAGATGAAGCGTGTGTGTGTAGAAAATGTCTACAGAGGAAATGAACAGAAGAGGAATTTTTTTATATTATATATGTGAATATATTATATAGAATTGTTTCAAATTTTTCGAAAAATACTTGCGATAATTTTTAGTATACATATACATATCGTATATTTGCAATTGTGAACATTTTTGTTTTGCATTGTTTTGTTTTTTGTATATATTTTGTATTTATTATTTTTTTGTCGTGTGGTCTCAAAGTCTCAAAGTGCTTTCAAACTTTCAACTACTCGTTCACAATTGTCTTGGGATTTCATTGGAATTGTTTTCTTAAATTAGAGGATCGATTGGACACTCTTTCTCTTTCTCCACTTCCGGACACTCTGTCTCTTTCTCTGCCTCTTTCTCTGCCTCGGCTTCTACCGCTGTCACTGTCACCTTTTCTGTCTCTGATGCCTCTGTCTCCATGACAACTCGATAGCCATTATTCAACTCCAAAGTAGCCATGGCCTCCGCATAGAGTGGTGGTGCAAAGTCCTCATAACTTGGTGGAGGATGGAATTTCTCCTTCTTCTCATCATCGAATTCAAATCCACTGTCCCCGCCGGAACCACTTCCTCCACTTTGTGTGGTGAGGATGAGGACTGTCGTCGTGGAATTGAGGGGTTCATCCAAATCGAAATGATGATGAGCTCTCCCGGGTAGTCGGAGTGCGGATGTGGCCGAGAGGATGGGAATGAGAGTCGCCGGATGAAGCCAATTCCCTTCCACATCCAATCGTCTCCTGTAGTCTGACTTCCGGTCACACAATCCTATATAAAGAGAACACGAAAAAAAATCCATTATCCATTATCAACTTGACGACAACTGGAGAGTTTCACACACATGAGTCATTTAATCATTTAATGAAACTTATTGTGATACTTAAATACTGACCACTGAAGAAGATGACGTAGGTGCCCATGCAGACCATGAAGAAGAGGAAATGAAGGGCTCGCTCCAGGATCTCCATCGCCGTGTATTTAGTTCGAGTGAAGTGGAAAGCGCAGAGGAGAGAGAAGGCGAGGACGGAGAGGATGAAAACGAACCACCAAATGTATGCTGAGGATGAGGAGGATCCAGCGGAGGATGGCAAATGAGTGGATCTCCTCGTGAGGATGAGGAAGGATGCGAGGATGAGACAGAGGAGGACATAGCCCAATAGAAACGGCAACAAACTATTATTCACCATTGTTCCCCTGTACTAATATACATACACTGTATATATGTACGTTTTTTTTATGGGAGCACACGAGAATTCGAAATCGAATTCGAATTCGGGTTTGGATTCGTCATCGTCACGAACAAGTTAATGTTTAATATTTAAAGTATATGTATATTACAGGGAGAGGACTTTATTTACAATTATATGGCTATTACGACACAGTTACATAATTGTGCAAATTATGATTGGGGATTTGGGGAGTTTGAGTTTGAAGTTGGAGCGAATGTGAGTATCGATCGACTGCCTGACTAAAGATGTGATGGAATTTTCCCCATAGCAGCTATAGGACAATTCTATACAATTACAATACGAATACGAAATACGAATACGCGCGCAGTACTGTCAACTGGGGAAGATTTCCGGGCAGATATACATTTGGGAATGTTGCTGGGAAACTTTCCAAATTTCCTTCTTTTTTTTGCGTTTTGGATTTGGATTTGGATTTGGCGACTGGCGTAAGGCGTTTTTGACATTTGGAGTGTAGTTTTTTGCGCTGTTGCTCCTTTCTTGACGTGTGGTGAACACGTTGTGAACCGGCGTAACTCGGCTCTTGCCCACAGGCAACCATCCGGAGTTGGTAGTGAGCAAAAGGCTGCCGTTTGTCTTCACATTGGATTTCCATTCCCACTGGGAATTGGCAAGAGACGCCTTTGGTCTCCTACCGACTTCTACTAGGAATCCAACAAATGTGCGAATGCTCAATGGACTCTTTCACATTCCTCACACTCTTCGCTTGGATTCGCTCACACAACTCTCTCTCTTTGCCCTTGCTTTTCTACATCATACATATTCGCATTTTACACTTGAACTAGAAAATACGATAGAATAGAAAACCAACATTCGCTCTTTATAGTGCTATAGTGCTAGTGCTCACAATTGATAATTGACAATTGACAATTGCGAAGAATGAACGCGAATTTTGAGATATTGATTTTGATTTTTGATTTTTGATTTTTGATGATGTGGTGGTGGTGCGGGTTTGAATTTATTTCTTGTCAATTAAATCAATCAATCAATTAAGCAATTAATTTAGTATTTAAAACAAAAGAAAATTACATATGTATATAGAGGGAAAAGGACAGATTGAAAATTGAAATTGCAATTGTAATTGTAATTGAATGAGCGTGTCAGCGTGTGGATTTAAATAATTGAACTGTATGTATATTGTATTGTATATGTAGTTGATTGATTATTTGGGTGTGTAGTCGTACTCGAGGAGGACTTGTCGGTTGGGGACGTGACCACATCCATTACAATGTCGACAATCGTGACAATAGTCGTCATAGCCTCCAAATTCCAGGCCAAAACCCTGTCCGAAACCCAAGAAGAAATGATTGGCATCATATCCTCCTCCTCCTCCCCCCAATTGCCTTTTCCTTTTACGTGGGGTGGGCTCCGTTGCTGCTGTCATTGTCACCGTTTTGACGGCGGTCGGGGTCCTCACAAGTCCATTTGAAGGGACGAGTAGGGAGTCTATAATGAGCCAGAGGATGACCAGACTCTAATATATATACACACATTCAATCAAATCAAATCCCACACATCACATTTAATTATAAAATTGTAGCACACTGTCACAAATGACAACGACAAAGACAAAGACAAAAACAACCTTCGTTTCATTTTTCGGCTATTCAAAATCCACATGTCAATTTCAATTTGAAGTCAATTCAAATTCGACCATTTGTGTTCGAGTGCATATATAAAAATACGTTAACTGACGATGTAAGACCAAAAAATATATACGATCAGATTTAGTGATTTATAGAGAGATTTTCGGAATTCTTATAGGGAATGTTCAATTTTAATACCACACAAATTCCTTCAAAATTTCCTTTCTGTCGATCTGAATGAGATTGTGGAAATGAAAATAAAAACTGTGGAATCACAGACGGGAAAAGTTGAAAATGAAATGAGTATCTTATGTATAATTTTGTATGTATATATTCCAAAGAACAACAGTATATATGTAACTCCCCATTTCTCCATGGAAATCCACAAGAAAATGGAGCGTTTCTTAGGGAATACTCAACTTCATAATAAACTTGGGCCTTGTGAAATGTGATTTATAATCACATTATGTGAAAATGAGATGGGAACTTACGGTAATGAGAAATCGGGGTTTTCGGACAGAAACTCTTGATGTGGATCCCATTGCCATTTTCTGACCAGACTTTATTCCTTCTATATACACTTGTCCACACACTTCAACTCAACTCAATAAGTCACGTAAACAGATAGAGATATAGAGATGGAAATGATGGAAATGTGAGTGTTTGGTCTCCGTTTGGTCCACATCCACATATATATACATGCATGTACGACCGCAGTGAGACAAAATCCCACACACACACAAATACGAACACGAACACACAAGCAGAGCCGGAATGGAATGAAATGTATATTAGAATTGTTAGATTGAGAAATAAATTCAATGTGTGTGTGAGGTGTTTTTGGTGTGAAATTGAGTGTAAAAGTCTGTAAAAGTCTCGCATCGCCGGTTCCAATTGGGTTTATTTGGAATCAAAAAATCATTGAATGACTGGCACTGGCACGAGCCAGCTTGTACATAGGTATATATGTACTTTACATAACTTTTCTCTCCTTTTTTTCCTTCTTCTGTTTGTATTTTGACTTTCCGTATTTCTCAAGGTTTCACAGCTGTCACAGAGATATATTCTGAGAGATTCAAAGGTTCCGTTCTGTCTGTCTATAACTCTATATATAAGATACATTCCTATGAAAAAGTTCACGTTTTTTGTGTGCTCGTTGTTCCTTTCACTGTATATGTATTTACCATTCAAGAATACAAACACAAACAGTACCTAAAGAACTATATAGACATTGAAATTTTGATTGTCATCTTGCTTCCACTGTGCTTCTATTCATTCATTTCCTGTAGCGTATAAATTGGGGATTGTGGAAATGACGACATTTGACTCCAAAAGCCCTGTATTTATTACCTATTACCTACATATATGTACTTAAACACCCACAATCACAAATCACAAACACTTTCTGTGCAAAATCCAAACGCAAACCAAACACACACACACACCACCAATTTGTAAATCAAGTCAAGTGTGAAATCATGTCATGAAATAAATGTCCAAAATGGCAAATAAATGTCATATTATTTATTATGATTTATAAACATTATATGCAGTCAATTCATGGTCCATTTTTATGACGAAACAAAGAAATATCTACGATTAGTTTTTTTGTTGATGCATTTCATGGATAATGTGCAGTAGAAATCATAGGTAAATATGGATTTCTTTTAATTCAAGGTCGATATTATATATAATAATATATTTTAGATTTTATTGGCTCGTGACTCATTTGAACACGTTGTTTTTTCATACAATGTACATTGTACATACAAAAAATAATGTGGGGAACCTCATTTTGGGAAATCCCAAAATCTTGGTACTGAGCTCCATTCTATCTACTATATAACATATAATAAAAATATATTTAATTAGTAAGTAAGTATATAATGTAAGTAATTAACAACAAATAAATGTTGTGGAGCAATAATATTATCATTATGAGCATGACGAAAATCCTATTAATACACACAAAACAAAACAGAATAAAATAGTTGTGAAAGGAAAATAGATTAAAATCCATCATCATCTTTGGGATTTTATAATGATATTATGTAAATTAATAATTATCTTATTATTTTTATTAATTATGCAATATCGGAATCCTTCGATCAATTCAATTTGTATTGCGTATAGAAATAAATCAATGCATGATCTGTAAACATCAGGATTAGAGATAGGTAAGTCCGGGAACTGCATTAGGGAAAGTGACCGCGAGTTGACCTTTATCAAAGCCCATCCCCGAGCCGTCATAATCAATGGACTGAACAGTGAGTGCGACACCAGCTGACTCAAAAACACTGCCCCACAGGTCAAATGGAGTGACTTTAGCATATGAGCCCGAGCTAGACGAGGGCAAGTTCCATTTCACCTCTCTTTTCGATTTCCGGACAGGTGGTACTCCAGCGAGAACGACAGCAGGATCACCAGCTGGAGCACGTGCTAGACTAGTCCAATCCCGTTCACTCCGATATCGGAACATATTCTTAATTCGCAAGTCCACTTTGACTAACTTGGGGAAACATTGAGGAAACTGGAAGTTGAGAGGGAGGAGTTTCCCATTTTGAAGGAGCCTCATCCTCGGCATCTGCTCACCATCCAAATGAAGGAGCACGGCAAACTTCCATAGTTTTGGGCAGACTGGGATGACAAGTTCCGGGAGAACTCCGAGTGGCTCCCTTATTTCAAGTTCCTCCAGGGTTTGGGCACTATGAAGAAGGATTTTATTGAGGATGTCCGTGAGGCGCTGGAAATATTGCGGGTAGGGCAGGATATCACATAATTCAATACGAAGTCTCTTGACTCTCATCCGCTCATTATTTGCAAAGTTTTCATAGTCTTCAAGGTCACCACGATAGTACGGCCAGAAGTCTAGTTTGGAGATTGTGATGCCCGGATCCGACGTGGAAGAAATAGATTTATCGGTGGGTGAGAGTGGAGGTGGGAGGAAATACGAGACGAGTGTTTGGAGGGAGTGACGACTTGCAGCATAATAATCCTGAGTCTCCTCCACCCCATTGTACACCCATGTGATGAATTTTAAATTGGGGAAGTCCCGCCGAATATAGTCGTGACTAGGGAATTCCCATCTTTTAATTGTCAATTTGAGCTCAATGACATCCGGGCCCAAAATCATCCCAATGGATTTACACATCATGTAGTCTCGCTCGCTCTCCAGGAGGACGTTATGAATGGGGGGAATGAGTTTAGATTTGAGTAAATTGGAGATCAATTCGATGTCGGCGGGTTGATTGAGTTTGGAGAGTTCGTGCAAGCAGGGAGGAATCCGGAAATAGCCTTTGAGGAACATTAGTTTGAGGGCTTCTTCATTCCAAAGGTGACTCACTTGACGGAGTCTCTTCAGCCTTGTCACATCCAAACAGCTCAAGATTACACTGACAATCTGACATGTGTAGAAAAAAAATAATAGACGAAAAAAACAATCAATATATATTATACACTTGACATTTGGACAGAACAGAGAACAAATTGATATGTAATATTTAAATAATCATAATTAATTATAAATTATAATTATAATATTGAATGCCAATTAAAATTTTAATTTAAAATAACTTACTTCACCCATTTCCATGAGTTTCAACGTTGTGCTTATGGACTCGTCTTTATCTTCATTTACATTCGGCTCTATTTCTCTTTCCTTCACTCCCGGCTAAAAAAATCAATATATATATGCTTGACATTTTGCATTTGGACAGGAACAGATCAACAGAGAACAAATTGATATTTAAATGACAACGATAAATAATAATGACTTACTTCACCCATTTCCATGAGTTTCAACGTTGTGCTTATGGACTCATCTGTATCTTCATCTACATTCGGCTCTCTTTCCTTCACCACTGGCTAAAAAAAAATCCCCAAATCCACACAAATTATTAACAATCGCAATGATTTTGTTCTGTATTTTAAAGTTTAAAGTAACAAAAATCTGTTCATGATAAATAAAATTAAATACAGAATATATAGACAGAATAAAATGAGGATTTTTTTGCATTAAAATCTTATTGTAGGAATTGTCGAATTTATCACATACCTTTGTCACGGTCAAGGCTGAAATAATTTCTGTGAATTCCTCAAGTGGACCATCGTGAACATGATGGAGGATTTCTCCAGTCTCTGTCTCTCTCCTTTCAATTTGTGACATATTTTGTCCTTAATTACAATTACATGAACCTTTGTGAGCAGAACCAGAACAGAAAAAAAATTAAATTAACAATAACAGTCTTAAAGTCTTAAATAATATCAATTATCGTATTGTCAAATAAATGTATAGAGAACAAAAAGAAATAAAGATGAAAGCAGACGAGAAGTCAGTCAATTCGTACGAACATACGAAATCTGTTATAATTATTATAGTGTGTGGCGACTTAATTCTAATTCTAATTACGGTGATTACCTATATGTTTTGTAGGATTACAGGTGGACGAACGTCTGTCAATGTGTAGAAAATGTTTTGTGGATATTTATATATAGTATATACCTATAGATGAATGAATATAGAAACGAATAAAATATTAAATGTGTGTGTGGAATTGGAATTAGAGATTTCAACTGAAATTGGATTTTGCAGCGTTGTATAATTCCACGTTTTGGTAATCCGAATTCGATAGGTAATTCCTTACTAAATTACTATAATAATTCTTTCTGTCGCTCTTTTGGTGATCCTAATTCCTTATCAATTCTTTTTGGAAATTCTTTGGTAATTCCAATTTTTTAGTAATCCTTCCGACCGATGCTTTTGGTAATTACAATTCCATGTGATTCTTAGTAAATAATATCTAATTCCATAATCGATTTCAAAAGAATTATCAAAATAATTATGCAAGACTGGAATTTTGGAAATGTTTTGAATTTGAATGCCTTTTCGTTCTGTGTCCAAAAGCGAGAATCAAGGGAATCAATCCCTCACAGTGTATATCGTCGCTTAAGTTCCCAAATACGCTATTATAATTTTTCCTTAATTCCCAAATACGCTATTATAATTTTTCCTTAATTCCCAAATACGCTATTATAATTTTTCCTTAATTTTGCTTATTATTATTAAATTATTATAGTGTATAGAAAGCCCTTCGATTAATTTAATTGATGGAAGGTTTAAATAATGCTAGAAATGAGTCAATCGGGATGGCAAAAAGAGTCAAGAAAATAACCTTCAAAATATGACGATCACAGCAGTGAATATTGTGATCATTTTCGCTCACATTATGTGAGCAGCGAAAATGAATGAGAAAATGATTACAAGTACAAGTAAAAGAAAATGATTACAAGTAAAATATAGTATACAGATAATACAAGTGGATAAATAAGGCATAAAGTGCAAACCCAATGGAATGGAATGAGTAAATAAATAAAGGTACAAA
>JAIUND010004695.1:0-11216 GCA_034699125.1 Gisinianus flammeolus
AAACCCCGAATTTCGAATCTTGTGATGCAATAAATCGTTTGCAAATTACATTATTTGCATTTGTTTTCCATACATTTTCCAAATCGTTCATTTCACTTTATTCTACCCATATTTGTACTCATCAAACGGGATAATATTGATTTTAAGTCAGTTTTGAATCAAGAATCCATCAAAAAAATTAACATTATTGCTCGGCTCATTTTGCTCATGAATTAAGGGCAATTTACAATTTCATATTGAATTTACAACATGGGAAACTGGAATATGTGCCATTTACTAGCTGGTAATCGAAGAAACAAACTGTAGTGAGCCACGTGTTAGACTTTGAATAAAGTACTAAACGGCGTCGAACTGCAGCGTTAATTTTCTAAAAAAACAGGCACGACAGGGAAAACTTGTCAAATGAATTTCAGGAAAAAGAAACGAATGTTTTTGCTTCCTAAAAAATGTAAATTAGGTATTCTCGAGTCCAATTGAAAATCTTATACATTTTTTACCTTGGTCTTCATTTGATTAAGGAAATTGTAGATAAAAGCTTCGGATGAATGGACATTTTGCCTTCATTCTGACGCTATACTTTGACTTAAACAAGAATTTAAGGGATTTCCTTCAAATCCATTTTTTTTATAATTTGCCCGCTCAAAACCCGAGTAGAAATCAAAATACACTGACTGACGGACTAATTAAAATATTTGACTTGTGCATTGTTTTCCATGGATTTTGTTACCATTGTGAGTTTCCATTGTCTACCGAATTTACAATGAAATTCGGAATTTTGAATCTTCTGCTGCACTAAATCGGGCAATCTAAATTACTCATTTGCATTTAAATATTTCCCACATTCGTCAAATCACGTTTCACTTGATTCTCTTTTCATTTGACTTAATTTTTATTTCTTCTTGCACAAGACCCGAAAAAGCTCACAACTAACAACTTGGATGCCACTTACAATTAATTAGATCATTTTGTCTACAGTTCAATGGGTATGTTCTACTCTCCGATTATAAATAACTGCCGGGCCCCAAGGATATAGATTTAGGAATCCTTGCCCATTTCAAATACATTGAGTGGGAGGAGCTACGAAGGAGAGAGAGAACAAAACCATCAGTTATTTATAATCGAAGAGTACATAAGTCGGCTTGTAACTGTATTTGCTGAAATAAATTGTGACCTCGTAACTTTCCACAGAAAGGACTTTTTCCAAAAAAATGACTTTCTAAATGAATGGCGTTGTCGTCAAGGAAAATACCACGATTTTTTTTTACGCCAATGACTTTTATAAAGGGAACGCTTTTTCCAAACATTTATAAAGGAGTTATCCCTCTATGCTCTATGAGATTTATGCATAGAGCATTTGCATTTGCATTTGCATTTCAATTTCACAAATTTCAAATGCAAAAGTTGAGTGACCAAACTTTCCGTCATTTTCCTCACGTATTTCAATTTGAGTGCTAATTTCAATTTTTCTATAATTAGAATTTCCCCCCGCTCGGTTCTTCATTTATCGTTTTTCTTATAGTGGACTCTTTATATAGCGTAATATAATATTTCATTTCTCTCTCCACACACAGTTGAACAATTTGAGGGAAATGGTGTACTGTAAAATCAATGGTGTAGTGAAAAAATCATCCAAACGTAAATCATTCAAATTGAATCAAATTCCTCAGGATGATGACGAGAGACAGGAAAAGAATTTATTGCGGATCGTCGTCGTTGAGGATGTGAACTCGAATTCCATGGACAATCAAAATCATAATCAAATACCAATACAATTAATTCGAAATCCCTTTTCAGATGATGATGATGAGGATGAGTCCGTCTATTTCGAAACAAATGGAGTTTGTCCAGCATCAACATCCTGGGACAAGCAAAATCTGTTAAATGGATCTCCCAATCCCAATGAGAAAACATATGAATTCCGGATAATTGAGAATTGCGGGGGTGGAAACTGTTTATTTTTCACCCTCGATGAATTCCTCCATGAAAATGGATGTCCGCTCGAGGATTTCCTCTCAAATGAGGAAAAAATCCGGAAAGCGGTCGTCACTTACATTGTGAAGTCGGATCGAGCTCCAAGGAAAAGAGCGCAAAGACAATGTAATCACTCGGCGAGTAAAACTACAAGGAAATCTAGTGTTCATAGGAAATATTCAAATTGGGAGAAATTCCGGCATGAAATTAAATTAAATTTGGAGGATCACGTCCAATTTTTTAAAAACTACCAGCCCGCTGATGAATTTGAAGTGGAGGAGAGTGCGCGGGATGTGTATAAACATTATATGAGTAAATCGGGGACGTATGGGACGTCGGCAGAGTTGTATGCGGCCATGGAATTGTATACTTTTAATGCCACCATCATTGCTCAGGTCTTTATCCTTTATCATTCTTATTATTACTAATTAACTAATTGTATTGTAAGTCTTATGATTATTGTTGGGATTCTAAATTCTAATACATATCAAAGTTAAAGTTAATTGTTTGTGCTTTAATTGTGGGATTTGTAGGACTCGAGAGCAAATAACAAGTACATGGTCTATCATTTGGATAGTCAAAATTCAGAGAAAATCACGACGACGAGGAAAACACAAGCAACAACGCCGCGAGCATATATTCATTTTCAAGGAAGTCCAGCGAGGGGACATTTTGAGCTTTTACATCCCATTTCAATTGATAAACCAGATAGTTCCTGTCCCATCCCATCTGGATTGTATAAAATCCGAGAGCGATCCCATCGAGATCGATATTTCCGACTCATCCCAGTCACTGGCTTCAATAAATATGAGGACAATGAAGACTGGTGAGTTTTTATTTGTGATTTTTTTAAGGTGTTTTGAATGAAGAATTTCGGGGTTTGGAAGTCGATTTTTCGAATTTTCCTCAAGGAATTCCAAAGAAACAGATTTTTCGGAGAAAAATTACAGAAATTGTTGGGTTTTTAAGGCAAATATCAGAAATTGTTAGGTTTTTAAGGCAAACTTGAAAAATTGTTAGGTTTTTTAAGGTAAATTTGAGAAATTATAAGGTTTTTAAAGGCAAATTCCCGTAATTACAGGTTTTTCTAGGAAAATTTCCAAAGTTGCTGGTTTTTTGGTTAAATTCCGGGATTTTTACATATTTTCAAGAGAAATTCCGCATAGAACTTTTCCAAAAAATTTGCCAAAAGTATTTTAAAAGTTTTGGAATTTTCCACGAGAATCTTAAAAGTTTGAAATTTTCCACGACAATTTAAAATAATTTCAAAATTGCTCAAAAATGGGAGCAGTCCTCTCCTGAGATTTTTGTTTTATTGCTTGGATTTTCCTTGGAAATGTGGAATTGTCAAAAGAAATCCTTGAATTTTCGTTATATTATTATTATTATTTGGTCCACAGGGCTTCATTCTGGAAAGCCCTTCACACGTGGAAACGGGAAACTCGAGCAGAGAGAAAGCGAAAAACAAATGAATTCCTTGAGGACTTGACGGCGCCAGAAATTTCGAAAAAAGGGAAACTCTTAAATTATTCTCCTCGTCCCCGGGAATCCCTTGACAGGGAAAGAGATGAAGAAAGAGAGCGAGGAAGGAACGATGAAAATGAAAATGAATTTAACGCGCGAGATTTCCCAGATCCCTTCCCAGATCTAGATCCAGATCCAGACTCTGAACCGGAGCCTGAAAAAGATAATCCAAAATATCCAGATAGAAAAGTAAATAGTAAATCCACTTTACCCACACCCGAGTCCTCATCTAAGAAGGATAAAGATGACCCAATCAAAAACCCAATGGCGGGCCTCATCGACATTGAAGAATATCCAGAGGACTCTGAGAATAAATTGAAAATCCTAGATTTTGATCCAGATCGTTTCAAATCCCTTGAGAATGTTTCCTTGGGCTCGTTGGAATTAGAGAATTTCCATGGGCGCTACTCCCTCAATTTGGCTTCCCTTCAAATGGATTTACTGACCGGAGCTGGGATTCAAACGGAATGGCTCGGAATCAAAGTCTCTCGTGTTCTCTCACAGAATAATTTCTTTACCAATTTCATACTGATGCAAGCGAGAGCGAGTAAACCTTGGAGTAAAACGAATCATCGGACTCATTTCGTTGTGTATAATAAAGACTCCATTTCCATTTCCGTCGAGACGGAGGATCAGAGCAAAGTAAAATCAAAATCATCCGACATTTAATTTTTAATAATTCGAATTCGAATTTCCCTCGAAACAAAAAACTCACATTGTCAGACTCTTTTGTTTTTTTTTTTCTCAAAACGAAATTATTTTGACTAGAATTTTTTTTTATTGTAATTGTTTTGTCCTAGAAAAATTCAATAAGTCTCAACAAGCTGTTCTCACTGGATCAAGGGAAACATTATTCCCTGAGCAATAATTTGGATCATTCCGTTTTAATGAGGATTTGGTGGGTTGTGAATTCAAATTAAACCCGAAAATCCACAGTGAAAATATGTATACTTACAGTACAAAATTATCAACCAATCAAACTTCATGATTCATTATTGAATTAATGGAACGAATGCATTTAAACTCATTGTCAGATGTAGTAAATATAGCATTTACATTGATGCCTCAATTTGAACTTTACCGCAAGTGCGTACTTACGAAGATGAAAACTATTAAGCGGCGTCCAAGTTGTGCAAAACTTCCACTATTTCTTTGCGAGATTTTTGTGTTTATTATAATATGACGATTGATTCAGGAAATTCTTCATAGCAGTCGCTGTGAAGGTTGTCAAGTAGTTTATTTACAAACGATATACAAAAACAAACAGCAGATCATTGGAAATGGCAAGGAATCTTGCTCTTAAGGAGTCGGATATAGAATTTAGAATTCCAATCACGTACATACATAGTTTGTTATGTAAATCCAATGACTTAATTTGGTATACGTAGATATATTTACAGTACATTGTGGATTTTTTTTGTAAGATATTACCTATGAATATATGTAGTATGGATTTATGAACGGCACCACTCTCAAAAGGAGTAATGTAAGGAAAAGAGAGAATGATTATTGTGTTATTGCATATATTGTATAAGTATATACTTATATTGTTATCAAGTTTCTTCAACTTTCTACTACTCTTCCACAAAAAGAAGTACATACATAGAAGACGAGGAAAAAAGAAGAGAAAAAAACAATGGTGATAATTTATAGGGAATTGGGATTTGAGAAACGGAAGAAAACTGCAACTGTACATAAGTACACATGCAAAGGCAAATTAATTATCTTGACGCTTGCCAATCCACAATTTACAATTCACAAGCCGTTCCCAGTTCCCTCACTGATTACTCAAGCCAAAAGGTAATTAATTATAATCCCATTTAAACACTCATTGACTCTTTGTCTTTAACTTTTGACATTATTATTATTACTGTGCACACACATGATTTACCAACGTGTTTTTCTGATTTCTGATGGGGAGCTTCTGAGTTCCTAAATTCCATATATACCCACAGAAAAGTGCAGACAAAAGAGATGAAACGATAATATACATTGGAAAGAAATGAATTCCAATCGGAAATGAACAAATAAAGAGCTAATGTACCAAATGATATTAATATTAATTGTGTTAATGAACAAGGATTTTTTAAAGAAGATGGCAAGAGAATTTTTTACAATTCATTTAATTTTTGGTCAACTATGAATTAAGGGAATTTTCTCTATTTGAAATCTGTTTTCTATTTAGTCTAGAAATTCCTTGTGTACATGTATTTTTTTAATCAGGAATAATTGCCCCATAAATTGACACTTTCTCATATTACGGAAAGCCGACAACCGAAATAATCCCGTCAAACAAAAGAAAAGGAAAAAATCAACACAAAAATGAAAAATGCACGACTTGAACGCCGTTCAAAATAAAAGGACCGTATGCAATTTCTTGCAGCTTTAGGCCCATTTGGAAAGCCATATTGCGGGAAATAGCATGTAATTTTGCACAATGTCGATTCATATTATGAAAGGTGCTACATTTCCCTTAAATATAACTTATGTTTCATTTTGAGGTCAAGCCCCGTTTCGGAGAACTGGCGGGTACAAACCGCCACGTTTTCTCCGGTGTGGCGTGTTGTTAAACCTATATTTTCAGGCAAACGGTTCAAAAATTATCGCTATATTTCACTTTGATTAAACAATACGAATGTTCTACCTCTTTTTGCACATTTTTAAATCGCAAACATGTTTTGTATGCAACCAGATGTCCTTTTTTAATCTGGACAGCAATTCCAGTTTCTACTTGAAACGCTCCTGAAAAAAATAGCATGCAAATTTCGTCCTGATTTTTGATATACAATCAGAAAAATGTGTTTTGAACTTACACAAAAAGTTTGGCATTGAGGTCAAACCTATTTCCAAAGTTACACCACTTTTCGAAGGATCATCACGAATTGCATTGATTTGAAGCATTAGGCTATACAAATAACATCGCAGATTTCCTTGAAATCGAGCGAGAAAACAAAAAAACGTCCCCCTTTGCTGCTGAATGAAGGTTCTCTGTGCTTGCGGCTGGACTAAACGTTTGCCCTCCGCTCCTCTACGTTGAACTCATAAGAGAGTTCACACGAGCGAAAATCCGTACAAGTGAGCTCTTTGTAATTTTACTACAACCATTGTAGAAATCATTAAATACCTCTTTTAATCTTAAAGTTTGAGTTTCCATATTCAATATTTATTCATATTTTTTCCGTGTAACTGTGAAAATTAAACAAAATCTATTGTCGAGAGTCCAATTCTCACAAGACAAGTTCCGATCGGCGTTGAGCTGACACAATGAATTTCATCGGTAGCCGCAAATAGGAAAACTGATACAATGGGTACAGCAGAAACTTGCCACTTGTTGTGTACGAACTGCTGATTATGATTTAAAAACTCAAAATTAAAAAGGAACATGCTTCACTAATTATTTCAACAAAAAATGATTTGGTCTCAAATGTACAAAATCTGCACTCGAAGAGGTTTTCGCGGGCCCAGAATCATAAATAAACTGCATAAGGTCCTTTAATAATATCAATTGAATTCACAATATACATAAATGAACAATAAAATAAATTGAATTGAATTGAATAAACTTTATTAACGTGTTAAATGACGGTTAGGCACCAATAGCCTAAACACAAAGTGCCCTCTGATCAACAAACGAGTCAGATTTCGGTCCGCCCGAACACGGGGTGTAGTAAATACAAAATATTGAATACAATAAAATGCCAATTGAAATGTTTTGATCTGAAGAAAAGACAAGTTACACGAAAAAAAATCACAAAAGAAGAAAAGGAAAAAAAATTGGAGAATACTTATATTGGTATCAGACACGTATCCTCATACTGGCAGCGCATAATAAATGACAGAGAAGACAAAGGAATTAATTAAAACTACAGAAACGCGCAAATTAATGAATTTTTTCAGTAACATTATGCAACCAACTGCCGCGAGACAGTCGATTGCACACATGTTCGAAATGCGCTTGAAATGTCGTTGTGCTGTCAAATATGACACCCAAATACTTGAATTCGTTTAGTAATTCAATGACATTTCTCTTACATGTAGGAGTCGAGTTATCAAATTTGACCTTGCGCTTAGAAATAATCATATATTTAGTTTTAGCGAAATTTACAATCAGGTCGCGATCACAGCACCAATCATTCAAGCTATCCATCACAATATTGAGGTCTGTAAGGAGTTGATTTAGGTTTGTGTTGAACAAATAGAAATTCAAGTCATCAGCAAATCGCCAATTTTTAGCGTTTAAAAGCGCCACATCATTATAAAAAAACGAAAAAAGTAAAGGCGATAATATACCCCCTTGCGGAACATCCCGATGCAAGGAAAAAAGTTTTGAAAGAAAATCAGGCAATTTGATTCTGAAAGTCCTCTTGGTAAAGTACATACAAAGATAACGCAAAATAATTTTCATTCCTGCTAATAAATGCAAAAGTTTGAGAGGACAAATAGAATCAAAAGCTTTTTTGAGATCCACAAAAACTACACCAGCCTTCATGTTTTGCGCATTCAAGTTTGAACGAACATCATGAGAAAATAATGACAGCGCTGTTGTGCATGAGTGATGTTTACGAAACCCATGTTTTCGTGGATCAAGAAGATTTTCTTGATCCACAAACCGAGTAAGGTGGCGAAATACCAATTTCTCGAAAAGTTTGCTAAAGATGGGCAAATTAGAAATTGGTCTGTAGTTACCAGGGTCCGATCTACTGCCCTTGCCTTTGTACAAAGGGGTAACTACAGCCGAATTAAAAACAACAGGAAGAGCACTGAATTTTACAAATTTATCATTCATCATTTTAATTGGTAACTCTAAAGCAGGCATACAAATTTTTAAAAATTTATATAAAGGATCCACTGAAGGCTTTAGAGAACTAAATGTAGGCCCGATTGCCTCAACTGGCATGAAGCGCGCAATATCTATGCCAGAAACATTCAAACTATGCATTAAATTCTGTATGTCATTAGAATTGTCTTTTCCAGAGGATGGAAATTGTTCCGATAACAATTCGAATTTCTGTTCGGGCTCAGATGCAGAAATGTCACCTTGAATTAATAGCGGTATTAAATTAGGCCCTTTCCGTTGTTTATTTGATAACTTTCTAAATACGCCCCAAACTTTTGGAGATGTTGTAGCTTCACTACAAATCTTTTGAGAAAACTTACGCTTTGCAGAATTGATTCTACATTGAACATAATTTTTGAACCTGTTATACTTTTTTTGAGACTTTTTTTGTTTTTTAATTAGATTTTTTTTCTTGCGTTTTTTATGAATCAAGTCTAATACTTCCGGTGTCATCCAAGGTACATTTCCACCTTTGACCCTTCTCCTTTTCAGTGGAGCGTACTTATCCAAAACGGTTGTTAATTCAGATTGAAAATTGTTATAAATTGTATTGACATCCCTTGACCCAACAACTCCCTCCCAGTCCCTTGTAACCAAATCATTACAAGCCACCTCAGAATCCATACCAGAATAGTCGCGCACAGATATTAGTCGAGGTTGGAGTTTCGGTACCCTGTAATTCCTGATGACGTACAAAGCCTTGTGATCGGAAGTTGTCAAGTCAAAAGTGCCGGAAACGCTATTATTAAAGAATGAGTCAGCAAAAATATGATCAATTAAAGTTTCTGAAGTATCTGTTATATGCGTTGGATCATGAATGAGTTGAGACAAAGTGAATGAAGTAGCCACGGACTTTAAAAGTAAGCTATAACAACCTCTATCAATCAAATTGATATTGAAATCCCCCAAAACAATCAGACTACATTTTAATCGGGAAATCTCAATTAAAAACTTGTCAAAAGTATTCAAAAACTTTAATCTATCTGTACTGGGGGATCTATAAACGTTTACAACCAAAATAGGTTTAATAAATTTAATATTTAATTTAATTACATTTACTTCAACAAATTTGGGGAAAATAGTTTTTTAAAACTGACAGATTCATAATTACAGTCATCTCTAATATAAAACCCCGAACCACCCTGGGACGAATTTGAATTAAGAAAATGGAGAAAAGTATAATTAGGCACGTCAAAATTTGAAGTATCTGAATGTTTATGAAGTCTCAACTCATTCAATGAGAAAACATGAAATTTATAGGATAAAAGAAATAAATGAATTTCCAAGAATTTATTTCTAAACGCATTAATATTTAAGTGCGTAATTTTGATACCCTTGTGGGCATTAAAATCTACGTCTACTTTGAATGCAGGCGCTTTTGCATTTGAGTTTGTGTCACATTTTACAATTTGATTTGAATTTAGGGAAGAGTTAAAATCAGTATTGGGGGCAAAGATGCATGAGCAAATATTTGGTGATAATCGTGTGTTACAATCTGTACAAGTTGATGTTGAAACGCAGCAAGCACTGCATTTCCAACGAGGTTTGTCTAAATTCAGAAAACTGAACCAGAAATTCCCGCCAAAACGCAAGTTCGATGATATTGAACCATGCATTCTGCACACGTGACAGCACCCTGTTTCTGTCCAAAATTGACATCACACTCACCGCATCTGATTTTCTTTTGCGGCATTCTGACGCAATCAACTTGTTTTTGTTGCTATAGAAAAAAAACCAAAAAAAAAAAAACATTTTGTGCAGAGCCTTGTCACAAAAAATCAACAAAGAATCTCGCGCTTAAATGAAATTTTGAATTTTTTGAACTATTTTGAATAGTTAATTAATATTTTGAAAAGTTAATTAAAAATTTTAATTGTTTCAAAATACGACCTGATGGACAACTTTGCGGTGCAATTAGAGTCAATTTTCGTGATCCTCGTATCGAAAAACCCCCAATCCAACTTTCTAAGAGAGTTTGGTCGAAAATATCCCCGAGAAATTAGTAAAATGTGAGGAGCAAATTTTAGGCACAGCTGCATTCAAAGCCAAAAATTTGTCAAAAGAAAAAAAATTATCGTCTACACAATCCAAAATCCCCCCAAAAAACTGTCCGATTTTCTTGTTTTACTTATATACTGTAAAATAAAATGTAATGAGCGTAATTTAAATAAAAGGTGTAGTTAATTGGTTAATTGTTTAGTTAGTGATTCGATCATTCAAAACTAATTCAAAAGAACTTGACGCGATGGTCAACCCGGGTTTCCCGTGCATCCGATTTTATATACTAGAACATCCAATACGAAAACGCTGAACAAAACTGGTGAAATAAAGGAAGAGTTGATGCCGGGCAAGTCCTTCCCAATGCAATTCCGTTTCCCAGAAGAAAAAGCGACCACGTTCTCAAATGCACAGACTTGACAGACTTTCCACCCGCATCCAGGAATTTTCGGGTCGAAAAATTCTCGAGTCGCCCCAAATCTCCGGGTCATGCATGACGCCGTACACATTGGCCATGATGATCGTGTCCTTGCGGATTAAATAACCATGAAGAGATGTGTCCTTGAGGGCTCGATGGGCCGGGCCGAGTGGGGCAATGGAAGAAAAGCGAATGAAGTTCACCATCAAAAAAGGAGGGAAAGTAAGAACGAGGAGAAATCAACAAAGACCGTTGCCCAACTCTCATCATCAACTTATGCGTATGTTTAGAAATGAATGCAATTTTATTGAATTCCAAATCTCGAGGGAAAGGCATAGGTAAATTTATTCATGCAATCCATATAGACTGAGGACAATTAAAAATTAAATGGCCAAGCTCAAACTGTTGACTTATACGTTTGGCATTATTCGATAACCCAAGTAATTTTACCGTAGCGTTCGTGACATT
>JAIUND010004696.1:0-11213 GCA_034699125.1 Gisinianus flammeolus
CCCCCCCCCCCCCCCCCCCCCCAAGTTAAATATCCAATTATCAATTATATTTTTGGCACCCTCGCGGAATGCCAATCCATTGCTCGAGCCATCTGCGACCACGTATTTAGCTTTGATAAACAGAGGGCGTGCATCTCGAATCTCGAGCAGGTTGGAGAAATGCCGTTTTTCTGCCTCGGGAATCTGACAACGAACTCACATTAAACTGTGCACACTTTGCATAAATAATTAAAGTACATAATTTAAATGACATATGACGTGTATAAACTCGCATTCTTTATTGGGAATCAAATAAACCGGTTTTCCGGATTCAAACCCAACCACATGATTTGCTGGATATTCTGATAATACCATTCGTGTTTGGCAAGATTCAAAAACTGTTAGTCGTTAATTTTGATGATAAGGAGATGTTTAAATAAAACACACTGTCTTTGAGATGATATTTTTTTTGCTAGAGTTGTCCTCAATTTATAGAGAGAAAGATTTTGATTTTATAGAAAGCAATGAGAAAAGGTCTACGATTTGCCCCATAACAATAAAGTCAATGAAAGTCGGCAGAGCTTCTCTTTCCACCCGCCGACTTTCATGCCCACATGACCCTGGCTTCAACGTCGCGGCGTAGGCCGCGAGGAGGACCGGCTTCGAGTCCGCCAGCCGGATGGTGGAAAACCCGCCCAAAATGGCCAGGATGAGGCAGAGGACTTTGCCCAGCCACAACGGCGTCGCACAAACCACGTTGAAAAAACCCAGTTGGAGCTGGAGGCGGCGGGACTGAGCGAAAGAATCCTGGAGCCGCACCCACTTGACCTCTACGTCCGCCAACAACTCAGGCTCATTTAAATTCGAATTGAAAGGACGTTATGCAGTTTCGTTATGATTCTGGGCCCGCGAAAATCCCTCCGAGTGCCGATTTTGTCAATTTTAAACCGCTCTAACGAAAACTGTAGAACCTGAAGAATATTGCGACGCCGAAACTACTTTAATGTGTCCGCATTCTAGTTATACAAGGAATTATAATATTATAATTATAATAATACAAGAAATTGAAAATTATAATAATAACAACAGTGTGAGCGAAGTCCAAATATTCTTGCGATACAAAAAATTAATTTTCTTTGCAAAAACAAAAGTCCCACCATCGAGACCGATCTTAAAATTCCGGCAAGTTTCTATATTATGAGAATTGTACAAATGAAGAATGTCGGAATTTGAAGAAAAAAGATATGTATGAAAATCCGACAAGCGGTCGGCTTTCACGCGCTCATTTTTGGGTTTCTCAGACTCAAACGGCCATTTGATTTGAGATTGAAACAAATAAAATATCACTTTTGAGGGGAAAACACACATTTTTAAAGTGTTTTTTTACATAAAAGACCTGCGTCAACTTTTTCACACTAAAAAAAATTCTCGAACATCATGATTAAAAATCCCGAAATCGGTTTTTTTCTCCCAGGACAGCTCCCAAATGCCAAAAGTCCCACCATTGTCATTACCGCAATAAAACAAGAACGTCTTCCTCTTTCTAAATTGCTTTGGCTCTTGGCTCAAATAATTTGCAGAACCGAGCATTTTCATTTTGAAAATGGGCCTAATTTCGTGTGAAATGGAGTCAGGTCCTTTGAGTTTGAATTTCCGTTCCCGCCGCCGCCACTGACGTCACGAATTATGGCCTCGGTCGCTCCGATCTGGGTCATAACAAACGCGGCGACGATGAACACGGCGCACATGACCCAGGTCAGGATTATGCCGAGAGGACACATGTCGATGGTCTAACAGCCAATGAGGATGTAGTATAGAAACCGCATTCGCAGGGCACGATGGCGGCCGCAGTTGGGCAATCGAACGCTGGAATATATTTCAGAAAACCAAGAAAGATGAGTGTGAACAAAGAGAAGGTAAAAATGCGGGAAAAGGAGGTAAAATTCTCATTTTGCGTTTGAATTTTGAATGTCAGTTGAGCGTAGATAGTCTAATTTAGCAATTTTCCGTACGATTCTGACCAGCAGGGTAATACTGGGGGAAATCTAGGAGGGTAGATTTCTTGGTTGTGAATGTTTATGCGTATAGAGGGTAAAACTTGCAGTAAGCTGTGTTGTTTACATATATACATGTAATACAACAAGTGTGTGAATGTTATAACCGTCGGCTCGGATGTCTACAATTTTAATTTAATTTCGATTTTAATTGGGATTCTCTGTGATTTTATTGGGTTTCATTGACAAATTAATAAGAAGTCGGTATATATATAGCTCCCTGCAAAACGAGTACGTATTCACAATGTTCATACTACAATTTACACTTTGGGTTTTTGACAAAAGAAGCAATTGAAAGTGTGTGTGAGCGTGGAATTAAATGAGAAGAAATTCAATTCCGATTTTGATTTTGATTTTATGAATTCGTCTCATCAATTAAAATTCTAATCGTGAGGACGAGAGAGAGAGAAATTTAATGAGGATAAATTCACAACAATTAGCAACATCAGAAGCAGGAGGAAATCGGATTTTGAGAATACAAATGACGGAATCATGTTGAAAGTAATTAAACGGACTCAGTTATTTGTCTGCATGATATAGTTTGTAATAGTGAACAGAATGATGTCATTTCAATGAACATTTCGATTTTTTAAACCAGTCTGTCATTTAATTATTGGATTTGTATATGTTGTATAGGCACAACTGTATATACGGAATCAACTCCAAACAATAACAGGGCATTGAAAATCTTACTCAATCACTCCCAATTATTAATACATATAATGTAGGATGTGATGATGTCAATCACAAAGAAGAATTTCTATGTAATCTTTTGTCGTACTAGTAGTACGGTACTACACATTTCTATTCGAATGTATTTATTTGTACGGCAATTCAATATAGAGAGAGACCCCACAAAACAAAACATTTTCGAAAACAATCTAAACTTACAAGTTGATTGTATTAAAAAAATACAATCCAGACTAAATCTTATACTTCACGTGCAGTCAACCCGAATTCGCTTATTTATCATTTTTATATTGTATTGCATTGTTTAAAAGTCAAACGATTTATTTTTGCATTCCATAAAATACAAATACTATACATATGTATATGTGTGCTTGTCATATTGTGTTATAGAAAAGGAGACTGTAAGAGTGTGAGAGAGATGAAGTGATTGCGTAAGAAACTTCCACAAACTATTTGTGTAGTAAATTCAAAGTGTGGAGAGATTAATGGGACACCAACAACTCTATTGATGAGTCCAACATAGGAATGGAATTCATCAAACTTTTTATTATGTTATCAAGCCTATCAGATAGACCGCACTTTTCTGCCTGTGTAGTCATTTTAGATGAAAGTCATATCATCAACATTCCAATTAATAAATTAAAAACCAAAGCAAAAAAATGACGAAATGTATACAACGTCATTCATAAAGTAAAGGGGTATATCTGCAAGTTTGAGCAACACCATCTGCCAATCCTTGCTTCGGCTGTTAGAAATGCCGTCATCATATGTACGCTAATGTAACAGTAGGAAGTACATTTACCTACTCTATATATGTATCTTGATTTTGACTATTCGACCGATAGTCAAATTTGACTCGCGTAATGCTACCGATAGTCAAATTTAGCTGTTTACACGATAGTCAAATTTGACTATCTAAAAAATTCTCATAGCACATAAAGTATACGGAATGAAAAACGTATGTTTGTCTGTCAATTTTCACAAAGATTTTTCCATAGAACAAAGAACAATTTACAATGAAATTGGTATCTTGAAAAAAATCTAAATATTATAGTTTAACGGTGCGCACTTAACATTGACTCAAAATACTTAATTAAGGAACTTCATAGTTTAGGACACATTTTTAATTTGTAACTTTGAAAAGTTTTTCAATCATTTTGAATGCGAGAGGGAAGTGCCACAGGACTTAACAATGCATACAATAAGGGTACATGGAATGTACATACTACATGCATCTATCATTGACTCTGGATTTAACTCAATAAATAAATAAATAAATGATTAATAAATAAATAAATAATTATATTATAATCAGAGTTCGTGAATAACAAAATAACAAATGATGTTATTCAGAATAACAAATTTAAATTTTCTTGTTATATTCAATAATATAATTTTGTTATTTTATTCGATTTGTTATTTTGCCTAACAACACTGTTGTGGTATGTATTTATGGTAGTGTAAACGAGTACAGGGTTAAGGTTAATTGAATTTAAAAAACATATTTGTTGTTTAAATATTATAATAATAGCAATAATGTGAATTAAATGAATTTAGGTAATTTTTAGACCTTTTCTTCATAAGTTATGCGATAAGATAGAATCGGCAAAAGAATTACTATGGAATTGGTATTACCAAAATTTTTTTGCAAAAGCATTGGAATTAGAACTACCAAAAGGTGGTATTATATAACACTGCTCGTGCTGTTTGGGATTCAAAAAAAACATCAAAACATAATGTCTTTATTTATTTGATGATTGTTATATTTCCGTGTTATTTTAATATTTTGTTCTTCTGAATAACACGCTGTGTTTTTTTTTGTTCGTGGAACTCTGATTCTAATATAATAGTGCACATGCAATATACCTGTGCAATAACTTTAAATAAATTTTTCACGCGATTTCGCTGGCCATCTGAACTCCTCAGATAGTCAAATTTGACTATCGTGCAAGCAGCTAAATTTGACTATCGGTAGCATTACGCAATAGTCAAATTTGACTATCGGTCGAATAGTCAAAATCGTACGGCAAATTGCTAAATTAGACTATCTACGGTCAACTGAATGTGTTTATAAAATAAATGGCCAGGGTTTGGATTTTGGATTTGGTATGTACATTGAGGAGAGGGATGGTAAAACGCCGAGGAAAAAATTACAATTATAATATGGATTCAATCTGGTTGGCAATCAATTGTGTTTTATTCACAAAAAAGATTGAGGTCGAATTCGTATTATTTTTTGCTTTGTTGCAGTTCTGGGAAGAATTGGATGGCGTCGTAATGTTCGACCGTCAATCAGGTTTTTTATTTTGTTAATTATAATGTGCATGAGTGAGGTATTTACGTAGTTCAAACATTAAAAGTTCCCAAAATTCGCTCAAATGTGTATTCAAGTGTGGCAAATATGAAGAAAGTGTCCAACTTAAAATCCGCCGACGTTTTGGCCCCTTTTTGGGTACAATTTGGATCCAAATTTGGAATTACTTCTGAATTAAAAATTTCACAAGGTGGAGTCAATCAAATCTCGACCAAGGCCTGCTATGATAAGGAAAGTAAAGATGATTGGCTGAAAAGGATTTTCCTTAGTGTGGCTTCTTTGAAAATACATGGCCCTGCGCGCGCAGCATTTTCTTCCTGATCTGGATTCCGCACAAAGCGGAGAACAGCCAGCAACAAAATTTGATTACCTGACTACCTTGACAATTGTGCCCTGAAAAAGCTCAACCCAACATCCGTGGCAACAACTTTGAGAATGATCAAAGTCCAGCGAGCTACATCTCCGAAGGCGGACTACTATCCCCTTCACTGCTGACTTGATGTTACTAAGCACGCGCATCTTATCCGGTCGGTGACCTACATCTCCGAAGACGGACTTCTGTCCCCTTCACTGCTGCATCAGACTGTAGACGCAGCCCGCCGTTTCTCGTGTACACAAATCCCATGTATTTAGTATATCATTAAAACGGAACACTATAAAACAAATTTTACGCCATTCCATTTCTTTGCGTTTGCATTCATTACAAAATCGCTTTTTTGTGACGCAGCATTAAGGCATTCTTGACTTGTTTGCCTGTCCTTCTCGGACATTGTGCACCACTTATGCATGACGAACGTTATAGTATAGCTTGCCAATTGTTATTCAGATATTTTAGCTCACCCAGTTTTCCTCTAGTAGCAACTCTACAATGAACAACACAGTTTATCTGAGCAAATTGATTAAGGAAAATCCGGCAGAAAGTGTTCAGACAATACCGTTGCGTGAGTTTTGAATTGCTGAGACCAATCATAAGTTATCTGGATTTTATATTTGCTGGTTTTTCCTGTTTGCCATTCCCACCTGCGACGTACCTCTTGTTTTGTGATGCACTTGCTTGTCGTTATCGTAAGTATAAAAGGAGCTTAATAGTCTGAAAAATCATCACAAACAACCGGAATATCTTCTTGCACCGCTCACTGCTGCCCAACGCTTTTCTATATACACATATACATTTTCCACAGCAACATTTTGGACATTTGGGACCCCGTCAACAGGCCAAAAGTTAAACTGTTTTTGCGTCTTCAGGAAACTCCACTCCAAACGTTCGCGTTTTAAACGTACGCGCCAACGAACGTGACCTTTGTAACAAGACGAGACGAAAAAATGTACCATGCGACTATATTGTAAGGTTTATCATTTTTTTGTCTTTCTGTATTTTTTGTGGTAGCTGTCGGTCAGTGTAATGGGGCAAACCCGTATATACATTAGACATGGCTTGAAGAGTAAATAACATGTTTGTACCTTTGAGGATCTTGATGATTTTGCCGATGACGTTTCTCATCACGCCCGGGCTGAAGGTGGAGAAGGACAGCGTTGCTCATTTGATGGTCCCCGTTAAAGCTGATGTCAGCCTTAGTGGTCTAAACAATGGCACAGAATGGCCCCACGAAAGCGCTCCACGGAAGCGCCCTACGTTCGAGGACAAGAAGAAAGCCGAGAAACGTGCGGCGAAAAAGATGAAAAAGGGTAAAGCACCTCCGAAAGCCGAATACAAGTGAAATAGGGGAAAAGTGTATTGCAACGGGAAATTCTATTTTAAGCTTTTTACAAGAATTTGGTTGTTTTTATAAGAAACTATATATTGTGATATTATGTATGAGTAATTATACATTAAAATCATTAAAATTTATACACGTGTAAGAATTAAATAGTTGCTAACTAAAAGTTTTGCCAGCAATTAAAGATTACTTCACGGACCAGGGAGGAGGATGTTGTTTATTGTTTTTTACATAATTTGCACTTTTACTGAGAAATGGTTACAGCTGTATTACTTCTGAGCGGACAAAATACAATTTAAATATTAATTGAGTAACTCTATTTAAGTATGATATACGATTGGCAATTCTGTTTGATATTCTGCGCGAGAAAAAATAATTTCCACGAACACGCCAACTTCGTTGTCAATGCCACATTCTAGCCACCAGGCTATATACACGCAACCGTGCCGAGAGTGCGTACATATTTCGGAATTCTCCTCTTACGCTTCTGGTTAACCCCAAAGTATCTCGTTGCAATTCATAACGGGATTGTTGATTGCTATGGAATTTTACACTTAATTTATACACACAGATGTGAAAATAAAAGTGTTTTAATTGCTTGGAACTTGGGTTCAAGAAACTGACCATATTTGGCTGCTTTGTGTATACAAATTAAGAACCACTTTTGACTGCTGCATGTGTACATGCTGGATCAAAAAAGGTCAAAACGGAGGACACAGTAAGAATAAGCATACAATTCCTTTGTCCGTGAGCCACGGGAGCTTGACAAAGGTCACTTGACCCCGGTCGTCGACGAGGCGGCAGGCGTGGACGCCGTGGCCGTGCATGTGGCGCCAGCTCGTGGGGATGCCCAGGTCAGAGTTGAGTTAGAGGAAGAATTGCGTCGTTTCGGGGCGGAGGCTGACGAGGTCAGGGAATGCTGTGGGGTCCTTCATGTGCGTCCGCGGGATTTGGCCGGCCGCGTGGACAAACGAAATGCCCAATAGCATGTCACGAATGGTGAAGGGCTCAATTTTGGCGCCCACAATGTCCCAGTTGCCCTCCGCCGTGTAAAACTTGATCGCGTAGTCGCGAAGGTCGAGTTCCGTGTCCGGCGAGCCCGGCTCCGAGCCAGGCGACGAAAAACAAACAGACGGGCTTTTTAGAGCCAGGCTAACCTCGGAAATTGGCGGCGCGGGTCAAATCCTGGAGGAAGGTCGACGTGAGTGTTGGACGTGGGCGCCCTTGCCCTTGTTGATACCGCCTCGTTGGGAAATCCATTCGCAGACAAAGTGGGCCGTTTGGGTGCGTCTTGGCCCAATAGAGCAGCGGATTGGCCGCCGAGGACTCGGGAACACCTAGCAACAATTATCACAGTTTATTAGATTAGGAAATGCCTTGTACACATTAAAGATAGCTGAATTTGCATAATGTTGTAATCTTTTATACCGGCAAAAGCGCGGGCGGAGCGGGGAAATAAAGATGTGTTAAAATATATTACGTTTTCAGAATTTTTCATCGAATGTGAACCCATGATTCATTTTATACAAAATACATTTTGCGATTTTAGCCAGAACCCTTCTATATAACATTGATCTAAAATTGACGGAAGACATTAACGCGGAAAAACAGTAAAAAGCTATTAACTATGGCACTACATATATGGCAACGTTTGCATCGTTTTCCATATCTGTATTATTGGTTCTGATCACTGCGGACGTCTCTGCCCCGCAAGACTCAGTTTCAAAGATTCAAAGTTCAAACTTTGTATTTGTATTTGTATTTCTGGTTTCGTATTTCATATATATCGTTTCTTAGGTTAAAACTCGTACAATAATGCTTTTCTTCCGCATTCAGAACAAGAACTATATAAGCCTGTCGCTTGCAGCGACCACAAAATAGTGTTTTTCTCCGTATTCAGGCAAAAAATTTCATTTCTTTTACATTCCCTGCTCTCCTATAATACTTCTACTTAAAAGTCTTTACCCGTCCTAAAACAACTTGCTATTGTATTTTAAATGCGCAAGCAATCAATATTATATGCAAGCAGTTCCGAAATTCATGTACAATTAATGAATCAAATCGACTATGCACAGATTGCCCGCTCAAACCGCCTCCTCACTTGTTACTCTCGACACAGAACGCTGCGGAGCTCACTCTTTTTCACTATATACAGATATATTAACCTCACTTTTGTTTACTTTGCCAACATCCCAAAATTCGAATTCCTTGACCACTATTTCCCTTTTACCCCTCACTCGCTTTTCATCTCAACTTCTGTACCCGTCCCTCCACTTTTTCCGAAAAAGTGGAGGGACGGGTACAGAAGATGGTGGCACTGTGTGGAGAGATTTACATATATATAGGAATGGGGTGTTCGGTCTGTGCTGCGGCGGTGGTGAGACGTGTTTTCGCACGCTAGCAATTTAATATTAATTCCGTATTTTAAATTGCTTTAATTGTGTAATTGCAAACATAACCCTAACTGCATATATAGATACTTACATTAATTTTAAAACAAAAAGGAGATATTTAATCAGTTAAATGTTAAAATATCTACTTAAATTAGGAATTAGACAAATATAGTATCAAGATTCTCAAAAATAGCTAAGTAAATATTTATATAAATGTGCTAAGTGTGTGTGTGGACATATCAAACCAAAATTAATCTACAGAAAGCTGACCAACAAAACCGTTCACACGCACACAAAACCATCAACACCAAGATATCATCAGAAAGGTCAAAATAATGGTCACAATCTGTAAAACATTGACATCGTCGTGTGGAGCACGTGCAGTCGAGTATGATGTGAGTTCAACGAGGTGCGATAGATGGAGCGGTGGTGCAGGCCAAAGGAGTCGGACCGAGACGGACCATGACGGAGGAATAAACAAATAACAGTAAATAAATCAACAAAAGAATCAAGTTCTCTTAAGTGACCACATCGGACCGAAACCCCACAGCCCGTCCCTTGCGCCAATCCGGAAAAGCCCTGTTTATACATAAACCATCTGCAGGGGCCCATGATAGAATTTTACAAATGACTAGAAGAAAAAATAAAGTGAAAATCAACTAAATAATAACTATCTTAAATCTGAATGTAAAGCTAGAAGGATATTATTATGTCATTTAAAGTACTAAAACAAATTACACATCAAACAAATTACACATAGCACAAAATATAAATTAAACTTACAATACTAATTATAATATGAAATAATGATTTTAACCAGCATAAAAAGAGCACGACCGAACTCCCCTCCTAAGTGCCTATACATTTAGGATTGTAATTTCCGTGTATGGAAAATCTGTCAGGCCAAAAAAAACTGCTCATACTGAGAAATTTTTAGGTTTTAACTACTCCATCATAAAAATCGGTTTTTATCTAGTGTAAGTTGACTCGTCAGTAAAAATCGGTTTTTACATAGTGTTAGTTGACTCACGTCAATAAAAATCGATATTTATCTAGTGTAGGTTGACTTGCGTCGATGACCGTATTCTTAATCATTGTTGATTGCAGTGTCAGGACTTTATTAAGGAAACAGAATGATACATTGACAGATATAATGTAGGCACGTATTACTTTTTAAATATTATAAGTTGAAATTACGTAGAAATAAAAATCAAAAAGAAATTTTGCCCTTCTTTGTATTTTTTCTATCAACCACTTTGGAAACAACAAAGTTCTTGAGACGATTTGGCTCTGATTTGTTGATAAAAGTCCAATTATTAGTCGAGCCGTATTTAAGAATCAAACTTCTTTCTAGTAGTTTGTCACAGGCTGTTGATGGAGGAGGACCATTCCATGATAAAAATACTTCTTGAAATAGTTTATCTTTTGATAAGTTTGGTCTTTTTAAAGCATGTAAATTCACAACACTCTCCATCCCTTCTGCTACAGCCTCACAGTGTGTACGTTTACAACTTCCGCCTAGTAAATGTCCGACATGTGGACACCTTATCAAACAACTTGAAGAAATTAAAAGTTTTAAATACAGAGAAGTCTCCTTTACGTCATATCCAGCTTCTATTTCATGTCGTACACTCTCTAGAACGACGTTACAAAATGTAATCAGAAACACGAAGTCAGAATAATCACTTTCAACTTCTACACTTATATTTTCTTCCATTTCATTTTCACTTTCCTCTAACTCACAGTCCCCAAGTTTTTTAAAATAATCTGTCATTTTGTTTAACTCTAGCACTCCTCTTTTTATGAATTCTTTAACTTGCCAGGATAAAATTGTATGTTGTTGAACTTCTAATGACAATCTTTTTATGACTTTGTACACATCGGTTATATCACAGACACATAACACAAAACAAGCACTTTTACATTCTTTCAATTCAGGTTTATCTAATTTCATAAAAAGAATCGGGTAATTTACTAAGAAATTTGTCAGGACATTGTAGGAGTAAGTTGCAAATCGAGTAGTATAGAAGGAAATTGGACTACGAGTCACTCGATCTTCTTCTGC
>JAIUND010004697.1:0-11208 GCA_034699125.1 Gisinianus flammeolus
AAAATTTGGGAAATGATGGAGTTTGATATGGGGAACAACATATCCAAAAATTAGGACAACTGTCGGTCGTTTTTTTTTAATATGGTAAGCTACCCCCGCTTGCATGACCCCTCCTTCCTCTCATTTCATATAAAATTCTCAGTTTGACGCCGCTTTACAATTTTAGCTGTGTGGAATGTAACTCATTAACTACAGATGCGTGTGACAGTATTTGATATCTTGTTTGTACATATACTTCTGATTTGAGAGTGCTCTCATGAATAGAAAGTAAAACGGAATGTAAACTCACACTTATTGATCATTAATTAAGGCCTGACCATGACACATGAGGAGTTTATGAGCAAAGCAATCAACGTCCTATATTTACTTAATCAATTAGAATGCCTGTATATAAACTTGGAGAAATCGAGTATTCCTTGATATCCGAGGATTTTCGTAATGTAAATATACCCATCTTTCGTGTTGTACATATATCGTCTTTTCCTTGTGTCCAAATCCCACACGTAACGAGTTCCACATTAATCCGCTTCTTTATATTGTGTTTACTTTTCAAGACAATCCACACCAATGCAATGTTCAATTTGTATTCATGAGGTGAAATATGAAGAAGCACAAGAACAAAGGAACTCAATCAACTCGCAATGTTCATTTTCTCGCATTCTCACATTATATATTCTCTTCCGTTTGTGAACAAACAGAAACCAGAAAGAATACTGACACTATATATACGAAGCACTTTAATCAAACAAAATTATTTATGAGTTCCGTCCCATCAATTGTCAATGTTGACTCCCATTCCGAATTCCCACAGTGGTCATTATATAGTGTTGCTTGCACTCCAACTCTTTCAATTCATTTCACTATATGTACCCACAGATTAAGTATCTCCGCTCTCGTAACAGATAAGAAGGTTGTGTATAAAATTTTCTGCCTCCGAAATTTTCAAATTCAAGTTTAGTTCACTCGGCAGCCAATGGGAATGTTTTGTTGAGTATCCCAACCAATCAACACGTTTTGTTGAGTCTGTATGTACATACGTGCAAACTCCTAGGCGAACTCCAGCTCGATATACTTGGACTCCACCGCGAAGCCTTGAAACCGAATAAAATTCCCTTTTCCCAGGCAGAAAGTTTTATGCACAACCTTCTTATCTGTTAGGAGAGCGGAGATACTTAATCTGTGATATGTACCCGAGAATGAACTGTAAACAAAAAAACAAACAAGTTCAAGGAGAAACTTCTCCGAGAAAGTCGGCTCTTTTCTACAGGGAAACTCGTAAAGCGACGACTGTGTGGAAATGAAAATTCGGATTTGGATTTGGACATTTTTTTATTATGTATTGACAAAGTAAATTTGGAAATTGAGAAAATGAAGAAAAACTTAACGTTATTTTGTATGCTTCAACAATTATTTTTTTTTGGATTGTCCATTTCAACAAGTGTCTTTGAATTTGATTTGGCGAATGTCATATCAAAAGTAAAAATGAGCGGGCATTCCCTAATTTGCCCCAGTATTAAATTCCATTGTGTAAAAGGAACAGAAGAAGACCAAGAATTCTGGATTTTAGTGGACTTCCCATATTTTCACAATCAATTTCAACAGACGATAATAATCCAGCAGAGAATTCAAGGATCATCGGGAAAAGCCTTTGATACAAATAATAATGATACAAAATCTGTGGACAAAGTATTTGCAAATCATCCGGTCGTCTCGGCAAAATCCGCATATTTGGATGGCTGTGAAACTCAAATTTTCCTCATGAAAGATCGTGAGAGTTGGTTTGGATTATTTCTTGAGGATTTTCCGTCCAATACAAATTCCTACATTTTCATTGGGGAAAGCGATGACGTGGATGGAAGTGATTTGGTCTCCTTTTTCCACACTCAAGAAATCCAAGGGCTCAAATTCAAAATGGGGATCCTTCCATTTCCCTCCCGTCAAAATCCCATCAAAATCCTGCTCGAAACACCTCCACACAATCAAATCCAATGGATTTCTCTAAACAAAAACAATGAGACCCACCACAATTTTCAAAGGTCTTCATTTGTTTAATTTCTTTAGTTCAAGTTCTTAATTATTTGACTAGAAAATCTGTTAAATTGTTAATAAAATATTACCACCATTTGCCCAATTTTGCAGGGATCACTGGAACAATTTGAGGAATCAGCGCTTGCGCGTGTCCATCCTCAAAGCGCCCATCTACCGACTGACCCCAAAAGAACAAGGCTCCTCCCTCGGCCTTGCTTCAGTCCTCCTCGACGCCCCTTCAGCCTACTTCAACATGTCCCTCCACATAAAAACGGCCTCAATGAACCTCAAGCGCCATCCCAACGGATCTTGGCCGGGTTTTCTTGGAGAACTCACGCGCCGAGAGCTGGATCTCCACATTTCCCTCGCGCTCAGCATTCACAGGGATGGTTTCTTTGCGTATGGGACGCATGCGTATGATCTCCGCCTAATCTTCATTAGTTCTCAGCCCCTCCCTCTCGGCATCAATTGGACGGCACTTGGGACGCTTTTTTCCAACACTCTCTGGCTCGCCATCTTCCTATCTTTTCTCCTCACTCTCCTCGTTTTCTACCTGCACTACCTTGAAATTGGGGCCACTCACTCCACGGACTCTGCCTTTTCCACGGCCTTTATGGCCGCTTACGGCCCATGCCTGTCCCAAGGCGCACCCGTGCCCCAATCCCGCGCAATCCGTTTCTTTTTAATCATTTGGATCTTTGCCACGTTCATATTCAGCAATTACTGGCAAATGGATTTGCTGGCGGCCATTACGATTCGGCCACTGGAGGCAAAACCCAAGGACTTTGGGCAATTGTCGAGTGCATCTGTGACTGCGTCTGCGCGGGAGGATGGAAATTACGCGATAAATTACGTGCATTTACCAGGTGGTGCTTGTGAGCTGTTCCTTCAGCACTCGATCAATCCGATTTATATGGGGATTTGGGGGGCCTTAAGGAAAGTCCCTTATGGGAAGATGAGCGAGTGCATCGAGAGGACGGTGAGGGAAAGTCGGAGCGTGTGCATCGGCTGGAATGTCCTGATTCTCCCTGTCATTGCCACGAATTTCACGCTGCGAAGTGGCCATAATTTGTTTCGGAGTTCGGAGTCGGCCATCGTCGTTCTGTCGCATCCGTATCTACAGAAAAATTCAAAGTATTTGGAGGCCTTTGATCGGGTTGTTGGGTGGACGAGGGATTTGGGAGTCATTTCAAAGTCTCTTGAGGATGTGCAGAGATACAGTGAAGGGGTGGGCGTGGCTTGGATGAAGAGGGCGGAGTTGAAGAGGGGAAAGATTTATGGGAAATTGAAGGAAATTGGAGAGAGTGAGATGGAAGAGGTCAAACCGATTGGGATGAAGGTTTTGGTGGGACCTTTTGGTTTTTTGATAGTCGGGAGTTTTCTCGGGATTTTGGGGTTTCTCAGGGAGATTTGGGTGGTGAGGAAATGTAAGGAAAGGAATTTCGATTGCAATTTCAATTTGAAGGGGATCGTTGAGAAATTCATTTGGATTTCCCGTGTTGGACGTTGAATATAAATATAAATAATCATCCTGTAAAATGGAGCAAGATTGTACAAGTTGGACGCCGATCGGAATTCTGAGAGGTCATTCGCCTGCCACTCCCGTAAGGTTAACTGTCATTTTACTTTTTACCCCATTTAGCATGGATTTTTGATGCAAATCGATACCAAAAGTGAAACAGTTTGGTATCGTTTAGCATCAGTTGCTATGCTAATTATTAGCATTCCCTATCTTCTTAGTTAAAACGCAAACAATTCGCAGACTATATAATGCGAATCGCCATATTGTTTTAGTATCGTTCTTCGTTAATCGATCTTACGGGCTTTCATAAGATCAAACATTGTCCTTCTTGCAAGTAAAGGGCGTTTGCTATGTTTACGATATTGACCCAGAATTGACCTTACTGGTCAATTCAAGTCTCCTGAGAATGAATATGAAGGAACTACGTGCTAATTTTTCGTTTTCAAAAAGTTACAGAATTTTGAAATTTGGTTTTTGGCTTGTTTTCCCTTTAGTGAGTAAAATCCTGTAAATGGAGCAAGATTGTACAAGTTGGACACCGATGGGAATTCTGAGAGGTCATTTGTTCGTCGTACTCTATCTCTATAAAGATAAGTAATATTCCTCTTCTTTGCGGCACATGAAAAAATTAATACTTCGGAAACTATATGTATGCAGAACCTATAATGCTTCTGCAATAGAAGGTGAGCAAGCTCTGTGTATTTTCAAACGGCGTCCAAGTTTCACATGAAAATCCTATTTGTGCGTGTATATTTTGACAATTAAAAATAAATTGACTGGAATTTCGTAAACTGTAAGATGATTTCAGTTATTCAATTCATTGGAGTATTTCTTTTAACAAATGCAAAAAAAAATCCGCACTCTAATTTCAAGCAATTGGCTTTCAAAACGGATTCTCAGTTTAGTGAAAAAACGTGAGTTTGCGTGTGGTTAATATTTTAATATAAATTATAGAATGAGCATATATAGGCTTGTCCTGCATGGGAAATCAACATAAAATACAATTTTATGCAGGCCTATGCTTACTCTTCAATGTAAATTGTCCGTCGTCAGTCTGGGACTGGTCGCGTTTTAAAGTCTTTAAATTCCACACATAGGAAACCGACTTCAACACGATTCTGTGGAGTGAATGAGTGAACTGATGAACCACACAAAACAACTGTGGCAGAGAAAACGGAGAATCTCTGCTGTCAATTTCAAGTCTCTTTCTCTTTCTCTCGCGTGCTCTTCATTCCATTGCAGAAATTCAAAACTTGAAGGCAAACGTCGTAGTATCTATTTTCTATAATGGACTTTAAATAAGTACTCGTGTTTGGATTTAACTGGAGGAAATTCATGTGCACATTAATAAACAGGCAATTTACATTCTCAGAATGTAAAAAAATGAATGTACAGATAGAAATAGTCAATGTTTTTGTGTTGATATTCGAATGCATACATGATTTATGAAAAGGAAAAGACAGGTACATAATAGTTCATATATATATTTAATTGGGATATAATTACAGTAACAATTCCATGTAAAAATTTAAAATGAATTTTGTCTATGTGATTCAGCAGGTTGAAAATGTCGAGGAAAAGACACGGTGGAAATCCTCATGCAGAAAAAGGTGGAGAGAAATTTAATTATGAATTGTGATGAAGATCAAATTGGAATTGGAGTTCCAGTTAAAAATCTATCCGCGCAGCCGAAAAAGTCCCACTTGAGGTTGGACATGTTATATTTGTAATTAACTTTTTAATTGTACACATTTTCCATGGGTGCAACACTTATCAGTTATAATAAATAAACATTGGTACAGGAGTACCTCAAAAGGGAGCGAAGCCTCTCTTTAAAACTTTAAGTATCCGTCTGTTTGTCTGCACATTAAAACGTCAGTCGTGATTGCGCCCCATTTTACTACGCACCCTTTGGGTGCGCTCCGGTCGGGTAGCCATGGGGCCGAAGGCCCCAAGCACCCTCCCTCCGCACTCCCTCCGGGTGCTCCGTTCATGGGACAGCAATCACTTTCCTTCGATCCCGTTGTTTTTTCTCCAAAATCCCTTTGATACCCGGGTAAACTCCGAATTCGGTTTTTTCGGATATTTAGGTCAAACAATACGATTATCCATTATTTTGTATCCCGAAAAAGTAAAAAAAATTGTGAAAATCGCTTTGCCATTACTGGGATTTGAACCTAGGACCTCGCCCTAGAAGTCAACAAACTTAACCCCTAAGCCAGGGGTATCAAATGCGGGTATCTCGGCTTCCGGTGACCCCAGGGTCACCAAAATCATATACGTCGCTGCTTCATTGAATAACAATGCCTATACAAGAAACCGCACCCAAATTGGTCAACCCGTTCTTGAGATATCGTGAAAAGAACAGACAGAACGATAGACTAAGGGGAGCTTCGCTCCCTAATACTCAACGATTAATAATCGTCGATGATTGACTGGATGCTCCGTCAGATTTTGAATTGGGCCATCAATTTGGAGTCCTTCCAAATTAATTTGAATAATGAATCCGAGCTGATGGATTTTCGCTATTTTCCCAAGTTGGGAATCCTAACTCTCGTACAGGCCCAACGGAATAAATTGGTATGTATATATAAGGAATAACCGGTGATTTAGATATTAAACATTCCATTCCATCTTTTTCAATCCAAACAATACATTTTATGCAAAAAAAATGTAATATTTGTATACAAGTTGTAAATTTGCGTGAGCTCACCGAACGGCCACAGAGAATGAGAAGAATTTTCCATGAGATGACGACGACAGTCTGAGGACAATGAAAATCTATACGTGTGGAATTGAACGATAAAATAAAGAAAATTTGACATTTTGATTTTTAGCTTTAGATGAGATGAAATAAAGGGAAATGTAAAGAAATATTGTATTGTATTTTTTCAATTGTACCTACTAATAGAGAAATGCGCTGTGAAATTTTTGTAAGGAAAATAATTGTGAATGGACACATGGAATTTTGCTGCTACATTTTGCTGCTGAAATGTGTAAATCGGGCTTGCTCTGAAATATTAATGCATAATGTCAAATCAGTACCGATTTGTATGCAAATTAATAGACATACTCAAAGAAAGAGAAAGAGAAAAGCAGGGGTATTCCAGCTCAAAAGGACCAAAGTCGTGCGCGTCAAAATCACCGATTTGTCTGAAACTTTTATGATATTAAATATAACTCTTTTCTATCACATTGGCGTTCCGAAAAATTTTTTTGGTTCAGCCAATCTTTTTAAATAAAATTTTGAAAACGAGGTGTCGAAAATGTACGAAAAATCGAAAAATGCATATATTATCCGTTCTAGAGAAGACAAAAGCTTCGGGTTTGTTTCATTACACGTCTAATGATAATTCGCATCTTGTATGATCAAATGTGATAACTTTTCATTTCAAAATTTCATGAAATTTTGAAAAAACAAGTTGAAATTGCGCACTTTCAGACACGGTTTAAGCAAATTTCCCCTCGTATACCGATAATCATACCCATATGAGTTTACAGCTGTGCATGGCCCCTGTCCAGTGTGGTATGTCCCGTCATCGGTATACGAGGGGAAATGCGTTATATTAGTGACCGAAGTGACGAAAACGCGTTGCCGTTTCCTCCACTGGAACGAAGACGATGAAATGAGGAATGAGTACCGTCTCAAAGCTCGTGCAATGAAAAAATGACATGTCTTAAAATTTAATTATTTTACATCATTCAGATACAGAATTGGTTCAGGATTCTGAATCTGAAGTCAAAAATTGAAAATTGTAATTTTTGACCCTGAGAAAAATAAAAACCGATTTTTCCGTAAAAACCCGTTTGGAGGTCAGGGTTTTTGATAATTCCGGTCGGAAATAGTTTCTAAAATTCTGTTTATGGTTAAGTAAGAATGTCTTTTAATGAAATGGAAGTGAAACGGACAATTTAATCCTAATTAAGTAAATGTGATGATGATGATGATAATAATGATTAAAAGGAAATGACTTACCCGACTCCTTCAATTGACGAATGAACCAGACCAAATGACGAAATGAAAATGAAACTGACAATGAAAACAAAAGTCAAAACTAAACTGAGATTAAAAAAGAAAAATTAAATTGAAAAATTCTATCTTTCCCTTCGAAAAAATAATTGAGATATGAAAAAAATGAGCTCGCGCCAATTTCCTTCAGCGGCTGCAAAAAGAGAAATATTGCAACTGTGCACTGTGAGGTCACAGTGTAAAAAGATAGAAAATTTTTCAAATCCCAACTCGCACGATTTGGTCCTTTTGAGCTGGAATACCCCAGCAGTCTTCAGTCTTTTGTTGTTTTGCGTATGGAGAGAATAAATTGACTGTTCGAGTTTTCCTTGACGAGTCTGCCAACAATTTTCAAGTCCACGAGAATCTACGACGAGAAAATTGTTAATTATTATCATTGTTATTCGTATGTTGACGAGTTTTGATGATTGAGATCCTCATCCTGTTTGTCGTTATAAAAACAGGAAACGGTAAGATATTTTTTTGTCCATGTGAATTCTCGATTGGCAAGTTTGATACTTATATGTGTGTCCATTGTAAAATTCACAGACGGGATATTTCCTCTACGTACACAGTTTAATTTTATGATACATCAATATTCCATATTGTACTTAATACATTTTAATATGTATTTTATTTGTTGTTTGAATAGAAAGAAATCTCAATTTAAAATGTATACAATACTATATATATGTACAGCATTTCTTTTACTTGACTCTTATTGTTAGCCTTTATGTACATCACTTGCTGAGTTAGCTGATTGTGAGAGCTGGAGCTATAGTACACGGAATATTGATGACCATATTAAATTGGAAGGATCCACAACAATCGACAGTCTATAGAAAATATAAATCCTCATCAATTGGATTTACAAATTGTAAGTTGTAACTCAAATTTATCTCTCTCGTCTCTAAAATTTTCACACTGTTTTAATTAGGTACTTAATCGACATGATATTTATATTTGAATTTAAGAATCGGCAATATTGAGGAAGTAAAATGAAGGTGGCTGAGAATTCATTGGCTGGTCCGTTTCATCACTACGAGACGAATTTCACTCAGAGTCAACTCATCAAAAGTCATTTGAATTTCCAACATGATTTCCGTCCTCACGAGTGTGAAGTGTGCGGGAAACGTTTTGGTCAAATGGGACATTTCAACGTTCACCTTCGTATCCACAGCGGGGAGAAAAACTTTGGTTGTTCCTTTTGTTGTTCTTTTCACATTAAAACAAAATATGGAGGTACATGAGAAACAACACATTGGAGACAAAGCATTTGAATGTACTCGCTGTGACAAGAAATATGTGACCGAACATACTTTGAACAAACATGTCAACAGAAACCATTCTCACACCAAAGACTACGATTGTCTACACTGTGGGAAAAAAATGCGAAACGGTCGGAAAATCATGGCAAATCCCGGAAGGTAAAAAAACAAATTGCAGACTGCTTTGATAGTTATTGAAGAATTTCCTTGGAGTTTTTATATGAGGAAATGAAATGGATAGTTCTCCATTTTATTTTTTCCGGGCTGTTGCAAGAATCCAATAATGTACTTCATGCTAAATTAATTATCGCACTAATAAAATAAACAAAAAAAATAGATTTGAACCATCCATTTAAAAAATGTCAATCTCAATTTGTGTGCCATTTATTCCGAATTCCAACAAACAATAAGAAAATTTATGAATCATTGAAAATGTACAACAATTTGTCTCATATAAAACTCATTCAACTTCAAGTCCTTGACGAAGATTGATTATTAAAATTGGGATACCCGGTTGGATTCATCCGGGTTTTAGTTTGAGGTGTTCGCTGTCGGACATTCCTCATCATTTCCTCCACTTGACTCTCACTAAATCGTGCTCGACTGTCCTCAATCAGTAGATTCTGCTTTCTCCCATTGCTCTCCACCGTTCTCGTCACTTCCAAAATCCCACTCGCATCCAACTTCATGTGAACGAGGAGATGCTGGGATCTGGCTGGGCCGGGTGGAATCCCATTCAATGTAAACTGTCCCCACAAACTATTATCCTCCGCATTCTCATGTTCCCCCGAGAAAATCCGGATGTCCACTTGTCTCTGATGATGAGCGCTTGTACAGTATTTCTGGGTGGCCTGCGTTGGGATCCGGCTATTCCTTTTAATGAAGGTGGACATGGTGTATTTCCCCTGGACTTCAATCCCCAGTGAAAACGGCGTGACATCCCGCACAATGGGGAGATTCCTCGCCGCGGATCCACCCAAGTCAAATACCAAAGCGATTCGGGCTTCATCCTTCCAATCTTCAAGCTGAACTTTTTCATCTTTTGAGCTACATTGCTGCTTTCGGATTTCCTGGACGAAGCCGGACCGGATGTCAGGAATTAGATTATTATGATGACGGTCCACTGCGGATGGGTTACTCCACGGATTGTTCTCCTGGAAACCGGACATTTCCCGGTCATAAATATCCTGAGCTCCAGTGAAAGCACCCTGGACGGCCAACTCCCACCCTCCCCGGTCAACTCTACAATGTAAATGTAAAGTCTACATGTGTCTGCTTCAACTTAATTCCATTTGCTTTCTCTCACTCACTCACACACTCTCAAACAGAGAGCCAAAATGTACCTGTAAAATCCAATGCAATTTTCCTTTGCACAATTTTACACATAACGTTTTGCATTCGATTACTCAACCTTAGTTTGTTTTTTCCTATATATACGGATGGACATTGAAACTGAATGAAGAGCCACAGCAATATTGCGCAAAGATAAGGCAAATCCGGCTGCCACTAAATGAATAAATACTAAATTTGATTTGTGCGCAATTATACTTTGATACCCAATAATAATAATAATAATAATGTCATCGACAATGAAACGATTTTCATCTTCATTCCATTGACTTTTTGTACACACTCACTCTCAAATCTCATGTCCGTTCCCTCACATTTTTGCCTACATACATATATTGTATCTGTATATGTATAAGTAAATGACAATTTCAAATGGCCAAAGAAACCATGAACAATTTTTGGTCTTCGTCTTCCTTATTTTGACCAACTCGACATTTCTTGGGCATAAATACAACATTCGTCTGTTTAATACAAATTTAACGACGCGACGCGACGCGACGATGTGAATAAAAATGTGGAAACGTTTGTGAAATTGGAGTAACTCGGATGTGTGTGTGGACGACAGGAGTTGAGACTGTTTGATTTTGACTGTGATATGTATACATACAGATATACAGATATAAACACTGGACACATTTACACTTTTCTGCACTCGTTTTCAATTCCATGCACAATCTTTAGCTGTTGGCGGAATAGCCAAAAATGATGACGACTCATTCACGATGTGCAGGTCATTTGGTTTTCATATATATATATCTACTCAAATGGAAGTGATGAACAGACGGTGACAGATTGTGAATGTGTGTAGAGGAAAAATGATATGATTCAGCATGTAGCTTTGGATATACCAATATGGATATGTACAGAATAGAATACTGACAATGAATTTACACCCGTTTGAGAGTCCGCAGTGTCAAAAATAATATATAATATAATACAGAGAATTGAATCCTGCTTTCCTCACTGTGATGCAGGAATTTCCTGCATTAGGTATAAATGTGCAGGAAAAGTTTTTGGCTCATTTGCAGGAA
>JAIUND010004698.1:0-11208 GCA_034699125.1 Gisinianus flammeolus
CCATTCCCATCTTAAATATAAACTTTGATTCCAGATTCGGATTCACATTGATTTTTAACCCCAAACTTGAGAATGTTCCATATCCCTAGTAAAACACTGAATTCGCAGTTAACAATTCCGGTTTCTTTTACTTTAAAGTCAAAAACTAAAAGATTAAAACTGTACGTATTAATTACTCACTGTAGTCAAGCCACACAGCAATTATCATAAAAATCAAAAGGCATTATTTTTTCGAATTTTCCAAGCTCGTGTACTCGCTCACTAAAAAAAAGAACTCTTTCAATCTAATTTAATTATTGTTTTACTTCCCATTTGACTGTGACTTCCACCTCAATAATTACTTAATTTCAGTAAAGTGTAGTCTAAATACATTTAATAAATACAATCGTGATTAGTTAAATATTTAAAATCATTTAAAGTGTGAGTGCAGTAATTGAAATACAAGTTGGCCTATCGCCAACATTACGTACATACTGCCCTCAAATTAAAATGTAGTGAGGGCTTTTCCCTCAAATGCTGCTTGCCCTCACATACGTCAAAAACACTGCCCTCACATTTATACCGTGTGAGGGCTTTTCCCTAATCAAGTGAGGGCACGGAGCCTTTTATTCTCTGAAAAGAATAATGGTTATTATTTTGATTCATATGCATTTGATGCGCCTGCTGAGTTGGAGAAATATTTTAATAAGGATTATATATATTCTTCTTTTATCTTACAGAATAGGGGTAAATATTGTGGATATTTATGTTTACTGTTATTAGATTTACTTTCAAAAGGAAATACGTTTGAAGAAAGTTTATTATATTTTGTCTAATAAATGGAAAATAAGCTATATAAAATTCAAATATTGCAACATGCAGAAAACTATAAACATACTTCACTTGTTCGTAAATTACAAAACGATTTCCGAAATGTTGAAGAAAGTATAGCAAGTTCTGTTACAAACGTTACAACAGCTCAAAGCGTTAACAGACAGAATTTAGAAGACATTGGGACGATAAGGAGGGATATTAACGTAAAACTCGAGTAAAGGCCACATTCGGTTTTTTTCTTATAAATCTGTTAGTATCAAAGCGATTTGCTTGATGTTGGGCTTAAATAAAAGGTATTACTGTGTACTTTTGATACATTTGCAATGAAGGAATGTTGTTAGCAGGGTTGTTGATTTTGAACGTTTTATGCTTATTGTGAGGAATTATTTAATATATTTAAATCGATATTCAAACTGTTTTGTACTACGAGCAAAAGTACGAGCAAGCGTACGACCAAGTACGAGCAAAAGTACCAGCAAGTACGTCAAATAATTTAGTTTAAAATGCATGAATTTTGAGGAGGATTTTTGAATTTCAAACCTTTTTAAGGTATAAAATATGTGATTTTTAAGTGTATAAAAAAAGGATTTTTTAGTACTTAGACCTTCGGTGCACCAGCCCTCTCATATCCTTACTACTTAAGTATCCTCAAGGGAAAGGGGAATTGGGTCAGAGTAAGGAACAGCCCGCCTATGTTTACTCCTATGTTAACTCCCTATGTATGCTCCTGTTTACTCCCAATATCCCTCCCTCTCACTCACAGCGTTGTCGTCCTTTCCGTACTATGTTTACTCCCATACTCAGTGTAACCACAGCAAATCAAAGTGAAAACACAAATCACATTTACGGTATTAAATTGTGCATGTTGAGACAATTGGCAAATATAGAAAAACATGATTATTTATTTAAATACATAAAATATTTGAAAACGCAATAAATAAAAATACATTAAATAATAGTAATTTAATTTTCATCTTTGTCATAACCTGAAAAACCCGTCCAGCGTCAAACATATATTGTTTTCATGTACTGTTGGCGGTACAAAAACTCAGACAGGTGCATTTGAAATTTTCATCCGCAATAAAACAACGGATTTGACATTTGACCATTCCCCAACGTCTCTCAATTGTATTTGTATACACATTGCGATTACCCGGGTGGACAAAATTTTGGGAGTGATTCGCCGCGGCATGGGCAAATCTACCGCGTTCCGGCAAGTCCAATAGCATGTACACACGAGCTGAATCATTGAGAATTATGGATTCGTGATGAATGCGCTCATAAATTACAGCATCAAGGGTCTCACAGGTTCGGACAGGAACCCCGACGAGAAATCCTTCCCCGGTCTCCCTGTACCACAAAGCAATTTAATGAAATGGGATGTTTAATTTAGCTTTCAATTCAAGCTGTACATATAATAGTGCATAATAATATATTGTTGTAATAGCTCTTACCTGCAAATTCCACCAAAGATGCAAACGTCCGAGGCGGCGAGATCTCTGCCCCGATTGTATTTCCGCCTGCAGATGTGACTCTTGCCTATTTCGACATGAAGACCGGGACCACCAATGCACACATTTTCTATGGAAATGAGAGCGTGACACACGTCCCTGCAAAAGTTGTACCAGTGAATGGCCGTTTCTTTGCAAACTCCTATTTGTCAAGCAGCATATGTGACCGAAACTTGCAGAAACCAATTGACAATTAGTTGAAGAACTGTCAAATATGGAATTTTTGTGTTGTTGAAAGGGATGGAAATGGACACAAAAACTTCGTTTCTTCAGGGGCGTCGCAATTCCATATATACTTACATGCTTTTTGTGGTTTCTCCACAAGTTCCATAACAACTCCACATTTAAAACATGTGGGTGTCTGTCTCAAATTGATGAGTCTGGGTGACGGATAAAAGCAAATGCACTTTCGTCGTCGCAGACTTGTCTGCAAAAAATTCCCACTCCAAGCCCATCTCTTTGGAACAACTCTTCCACCTCAACCGCCGTCAGTGGTGGCATTTTAGTTTGTCATTTGTTACAAATTATGACGCGCTGCGAGCAAATAGTAAATTCTGATATTTTCCATTTCATGATGACTAAAACTGAGTCATCCAGGAATGCAGATAAAAATACAAACGACAAAGAGCGCCTTTACTTTGTCATTTTGATTTTAAGACAGCAACTTATGGAGACAGGGATAATCCTGAAACGTTTCTCTCTCTCATATACACACGCAGCGCCCACTTAAGTACATCCGTTGCATACAGTACAAATCAAATTTCTATATGTGGAAACATTTTACATAGAATAAATCACAAGTTTATGTATGTGGGATTATTAAATCCCTATTTCTCTTAAAAAGGTGACTTGGGCTGCTTTTCTCATGCACTAACATTTCTCACTCCAAAGTCCACAGTTCAACTACACACATTCCCTCTCCCTCTCTCACTTCCTATCAACTTTTAAAATTCTCTAGCTATTTTCAAAAGTCGAAATGAACTGTTTGTTGTGTCCACGAGTGTCCCACGGAATTATTCGTCGGATTGGACAACCCAAATGTGCTAATCACACATTTTATTCAAGTTGCTACAGACGGTGGATAAAAACACCCAACAAGAAAGGAGCGTGGACCGCGTCGAACCGGATTTCTCTGCCCAAGCCTTGGATGCTTTGGACAACATGACGAGATTTTGGACGTTGGAGCTCATGAATTTGAGCCTGAATTGGCTGACGAGGACCAAATTCATGTAGACGCCAGAGCCGAGACGGCGATTATTTTTGACCAGATCGAAGTCGATGGAGTCGGAGCGGAGCTTATTCCCTATGAAGCTGTTGGGCCGGCGCAGAATGGAAAAAATTAGGATGACGTGGACGCTGTGACAATTTCTGGAGGTACGGAAACACGAATAGTTTTCTTTTGCAACCATTTTGTTTAATAAAGTATTTTGCGTGGAAATTATTTTATTTTTTGTGTGTAGACGAGAGTATGGTGGATGATTCTGATTCAGACAATCAGTTGGAAATTCCCGAGGAAATGAATGCAGATCCAGTGGAAGTGTTGGACGCACCAGTCGTTCCTGTATCCGAATGGGTTCCGCGTCCGATTCGACCGGAAATGGTTCATTCTGGTCCAGCATTGGACAAAATGGCATTAGTTTGTGACTTTTGCTTCAGGAACTTCCGCAGCAGATCCGCCAAATCCAATCACATGCAAAGTCACCGCGATGAAACAAAATGCATGCATGCGTGGTGCAACGACACTTTCACTCGTACTTACAACATGCGACGCCATGCACGCCATCCAAATCATTCGTCTGACCCCACCATTGTCTAATTTTGTTATGAATTTCCTTTTTAATTACATACATTTATATTGTGTATATCCTTAATAATAATTTATATTAAAACTTAATAAATAATCATGTTTTTCTATATTTGTCAATTGTCTCAACATGCACAATTTAATACCGTAAATGTGATTTGTGTTTTCACTTTGATTTGCTGTGGTTACACTGAGTATGGGAGTAAACATAGTACGGAAAGGACGACAACGCTGTGAGTGAGAGGGAGGGATATTAGGAGTAAACATAGGAGTATACATAGGCGGGCTGTTCCTTAGTCTGACCGGGAATTGTACAAAGAGAATGAGCGCGTGTCCCTTGTGATTCAACCAAAAGTGGGGGACGTCTCATTCTTCCTCAAAATCCAACATCATTTTAATTTTTTGGATATTGAAGATGGCGGGGACTCCTGCTAATTGGATCGCCTCACATATTATAAAGTCCAAGGATTCGGCATCTCACTTTCCCCCAAACGCATGTAATTTAATCAATAATCAGTAATAAATAATAAATGATTTCTAGACTTTTTTGACTTTAAATTCAAAAATTGTTTAAATGAACACACAATTTGCAATCGTTACTGATTGAATGTGATATTTATCTAAATTAATATATGTGGTGAATATGTTATTTATGGTTATATTGTGTGGGAGTGAGAGGAAGGGACGCGCAGGGCCGATCCTTATCAGTGCCTATCCTGTGATCATCATATTTTCCTCTGAGGACATGTACGAGTACCAAGGATTCCATATTAGTTGGCAACTATACACGCGGGAAATCCATAACTTGAATCGACTGGAACATCAAACCAGGTTGAGGAGCATCAAATCCAGCTTGCGTATATAAATGTACATACATACTTATTTTTAAAACCGATATAAAACTGCATTTACATTTTGAACAGTGAAATCACTTTTTTTATTTTGGCGCGCCTCAGTTCAAAAATGCTTAAGCTTTACCGTCCAATATTTAACAAAATATATGATCATATATTATGATAGTGTTACTGCACTTTTGAACACTTAATTTACATTAAATTAATTTATAAGTCACGAGTAAACCCAACGCTTTGGTTATTCACATTATCAATTTCATTATATACATATGTAATTCCAACTTTCACCAGTTTCCCCACATGTTTTTCCTTACAGTGAATTTCCTTTTTTAAATTGCTACGTTTATTTTGTTCAAACAAAGAAAGCTTATGTCAAATCTGTGTTTTAAACTGAAATTGGTGATTTGAAAATTGGAAACACACGAAACACGGGAATTACGTACAAAAAAATAGAAAAAAATAAGGAATTGCGAGAAGCCTCGGGCTGGAATCGAACCATGGTCAGGGTCAAAATGCAAAGCTTTACTTGAGTCTTCGTTTTTTTTTGGATTGTCCTCTTCTAAATAAATCACAGATGACAATGAATACCGTGACCATTTTTTTGGTATTGAATTGTCCACATTCAACTTTGAACACCAATTTTAAATTCCAACTTTAAAATTGCTGGTTATTATTATCATTTGACATGGTTCATTCATATTTCATATAGTATGTTTTCCCTTATGAAAATCAGACTTTTTCTACTGCGTAAATAATAAAAGCAATTGGGATTCCGTGCCGCGCTGTTCAACAGCTTAGACTGTCCTGACAGTTGTGCGCTCTTGACATTTTCTGTGACTCTGATGATGATCCGTGTTGAAAAAGCCATTCAGACACACACAGTTTTCATTATCCACACATCTCAAAATGCAAATGACGAGAGTGCGTTGGAATATTTATTGAAATTTACACAATTTACATTTTGCAATTGAGCCATTTTCCCATTGTGTCTATTGTCGAGTCATCGAATTCATCATTCAGCTTTCAGAGCCTTCAGTTCATTCCCAATTCAAATTCCACAGTTCACTGCACAGGGAAAATCATCATCATTTTTGTTTCACAATTCCGACACATTTACATTTATACATTTACATTTAAATCCCCAGTCGATTTCAACCCCAATCAATTGACAAGTGAAAATTGAAAATTGTCAATGACAATTAGTTGAATTGAATTTAAATAATTCCATTTCCCTTCGTTTTTTCTGTGCTCCTCACAGTCTAAATTTAAATCTTGAACGTTGTGACAAAATGCCCGGGAAAGGTTTGAAAATTGTCAAGATCCTCGCCGTTCAGTCCCTCATCGCCATTTCTCTCGTTTATTACGTCGGGCAAATCCAAATCATCTCCTCTCCCAGAAAGAGAAACTCAGAGTCCACATCCGAGTCCACCACCAATATTGTTGTACCGGGAAATTCAAATATAATTCGAAATGAATCATCTGGAAAATCCAAAGTTTCTACAGAAAAAAGTCCGGTGGAGAATCCGATTTGGATTCCAATTTTGAATCCGAATAAAATGGTGTGGGATTCCTGGGTGAAACCCAACCAAAGCCGGGAGAACATCATCCTGATTTACATGCGGAAATACCCGGGTTTGACCTGGCTCCCGCCAAACTGTCAAACCCCCGACGGAATCCAGTACAAACGCCGCAATGTTTACTGTCCAAACGAGTACGTGTACACCCATGATGAAATATTGATGGATCGAGCCCTCGACTCTTTCTGGGTCTTTTTCTGGGTTGTTTCAGGGTTTTTTCGGGCTTTTCTGGCTTTTTTTCTGGGTTTTACTGGGTTTTTCTAAATTTGTGTGAGTTTCCTTGGATTTGGTTTGCTGACTTTGCAGGACCAAAACAAAATTGGCGGTGGCGCTCATTTCAAATTGCAAGGCGCACAGTGGGCGGGATGACATAATCCTGGAGATGCAAAAACACGTGGAGATTGACGTATTTGGTCATTGTGGGGACTCTTGTCCAGGCCCTTCCTCCGATTGCGGGTGAATTTGGGTCGGAAGTACACGTTTTTCCTCGCCTTCGAGAATGCTCTTTGTGAGGATTATAGGCGACTGAGAAATTTTATGACGCGATGCTTGTTGGGATGATCCCCGTCGTTTTCGGGCTCGGCGACTATACTCCTCGACGGCCCCTCCGAAATCCTTCATTGACATCCTGGACTTTCCATCCGGGAGCTCACGGACTTCCTCCATCAAAATGATGAAGAGTATTTAAAATACTTTGAGTGGCGCCATCATTGGACGGTGCAGAGCCTCGAGCATTTTCTGGGACAAATGGCCCTTTGCAATCTCTGCCAGAGACTTTGGCAGCCTTCAGGATTTCCCAGGCAACGAGTCGCCTTTGGCAAGTGGTACAATTCAAAGAAAGTCGGGCGGAACTTGGAGTGGAGTAGAACTAGTCCTTTTTTCAATGACAATGACAATGACATGTCCTCACCATCAGAACATGGTGGAAATGGAGGCGGGAATTTAAATAATCAAAGTCATGCCGAGGTCCTCTTACGGAATGGAAATTCCACATGTGTGTCAAGTTTTGAATTTGGACTTTTGAGTTTTCATCTTTGAGAACGAGAACGAAGAATTTAGAACTTGCCTGTACATATTTTTGTATGTGGATTTGTCATCCGGGAGTTTTGACATTTATGATGGTTATTTGAAAGTGAAATTTCAAATTCTAACAATGATGCTCAATGGAATAAATGAATAAAGGAACACCAATTGTGCGCCAATTTTGGATTTTGAATACGCAACAGATTACTTGAGCCATTTTATGCCTGGATTTTTTTAAAAAATACTTGATCCAACCGATTTTTTTTTAAAGTGAATATATCAAAAGTTATTATTCGATGTCAAATTAATGATGAAGATATCAAGATACATTAGCCAGAAATCAATGTTACTTTTATTGTCTTTTTTTGTTGTTGGGTTTTGGTTTCACAGAGGACACAACTGGCTTGGATTGCAAAATGCAGTTTCTAACAAACCAATAGGAAAGGCCTAAAAAGGCCATAAAAATCCCAATCAAAGCGGTGAAAACAAGGGCCCAGGAAGTGAAGCATCCTCCGTTCCCACCAACTCTGAGAAATCCCTTGAGATTTCAAATGTGGAAGATGGCCATCGTGGCGAAGTACATATTCGGTCCACCAGACGTCCGTGTACTGCGGACATGGGCCGATCCCTCGTCAACGCGGACAATTCCTTCACTTTATTCACGTAGAGGAACTGCGGGCAAGATTGAGCAGCACCGTTTATTGGATTTATTATTAAAACAAAAAGGTTTTGCACAAAGTTGGTGTTATGGGCGTGTAGAGGAGGTAAAGAAGATTAGTTTAATTCCATCAAGGGACAAATTAGCTAACAGGGACCGAATCTATTCATGTCCAAAACTCGACAACCTAAAAAGGGTCCTTTGAAAAGGCAAACGCAGTTTGGAAGCCGTTCGGATAAGTGATTTTCAGAGTTCCCTATCAGAATTAAGCAAACAATTCTTGTTTTTTGTCAATGTATAGATTGCAATTGTTGTAAAAACTCGAAATTATTTTGAAAATTCATTCGAAATTGTCCAATTAGAAGATTTTAAATCTTTGTTATTGAATTTCTTATGGTGCGGGCAAGATTGAGCACTCTGAGCGGGCAAGATTGAGCAGCGTTGTTCGCACTTATGAATCGTGTCTTCAGGCCGTCACTTTTGAATTATTATTTATTTCTTCTAGTGGTGTGAAAACATCCGAGAAAATTGATTTTGGTCGTCTGAATGATGTAATTCAAGCGTGAAGGACGGAAATTTGAATAAAACTAAAGCAGCAAGAGATCTCAAAATTAGTCTGAATACTTTCGAAAGGTATTTTCAAAGTGTGATCTCGTGAACAATTATTCCCACCTCAAGGCAGATTTCAGACTGTTTACACAATATTTGGCGGACTTTTGTCTCACTATGAGTGAAAGGTACACAGTTTTACGGTGTTTAATCTTTAATTCTCTGAGTTTTCGTTTATATTATGTCACGATATGTTATTTTATTGAATGTTCTAAATAAATAAATTATTCGTTTGATATTAAGTTTAGTTATTTCGCATTTGCCCCTGTTAAATTTGTCATTTTGTCAAGTTGGGCATGCGATGGATAAATCCATTTGTATTCCTATGCTTGAAAGGCGATGCTCAATCTTGCCCGCAACGCTGCTTAATCTTACCCGCCCTATCCTTTTGGAAGCCTTTTTTAAAACTTAATTATCCATTATAATTAATTGACATTAAAAGTAAAAGAGTTGAGATATCGAGAGATAATGAATTGATATATTCACATTCTCAATATCTTCAATACAAAGCGCGTCACAATGGAAATACTTTGCTGCTCAATCTTGCCCGCAGCTCCTCTACTTATACACATAAAGAAACAGAGTGGGAAAATTCAAAATCAAAATTCTTCCTAAAAACAGATGAATAATATACAAGTGGGAATACAAATCCACCACACATTTCCAACAAATTAAATATTTCATTTGTCAAAATTCAAATTTACCGGTTTCCTTCCCCATGAGTTCTCGAATGGCCCGGTGAACCTTTCCAACGTAATGTCAGACAACTCCAAGTGAATGCCGAATCCCATGGAGCTCGCGAGCTGGCCATTGTAAATCTGATCCCCCCAAAATGGGACGATGATGATTGGGACACCATGGGAAATGGGTTGTTGAACGCACATGAGTCCTGCCTGATTTATGAACATCCTACATTTCGGATGACCCAAAATCTCCTGCTGCTTAAACCACTTGAACATGCGCACATTCGGGGGAATTAACTCCGCCTTTGGTGGCTCCGCCTCCCATTTCCATAGGGATTTTGTGTGTGAAAATCTGTGTCAAATTTGATTCTACGGCAAATCCATATATGTGAAACAAATGTGTGCAACTAAGAAAAATTGTGAAATCGTTTGAGCTGTGAATATATTTGAAATTATTTGGCGGGATATATATTGAGAAATCCACAAAATTGATAATTTTATTGATAATTAATGGATTTGAATTTAAATTAAAGCAACTACAATTCATTTAACGTATGTGTGTGTTTTCATTCTGCTGTATATAAATTGTAACGATAAATTGACGGAAACTACAAAACTAGGAGTATAAAATGTGATTTGAAAATTCGGTGGACAAAATGTTTTAATTAGCGCTTCTCAATAATTTCAAACTTATAATTTGACATTTTTTGTCCTATGCATTTATAGATATTGCGTTTATGGATATTATTATTGTTTTAAATATACTTTTTCTCTTTAAATTGAATTAAGAATTTACATAAAATTGGGAATTTACATAAATATTCAGGAATAAAATGAATTACATATATTATACAAAAATTGTTTTTATACGTGCACTATATATTTTGTTTATGTTGCGGAATTCATGTGGAAATGGAATTCGTGTAGGATATATAGACAGAAAAAACAGAGAGAAGCGATCCAGTGTTTTTACACTGAAAAAAAGAAAAAGAAAAAGAAATCATGAGAAAAACTTTCCGAATTTGTAAATCAAGTCTCCATGAAAAAGTAACCCGCGATAAAATGAATGAAATAAAATAAAATGAATTAGATTATTTTGAAATGCAACTCGCGTTAAAACATCTCCAGTTTACAATTTTCCTTTGCACTTTTTAGCACTTTCAAGGGCTTTATAGTCCACAATTTTCGTCCATTCCTCTGGAGTGACGGCCAATGACGCCCTTAATGAAGGATTTTCGTCACATCTTATTAAAAATTGCCAAAATTTGGAGCGAATGGCTTCGCTTGTGCGCTCTGTGAAGTACTCGGGATCTTGTTCTTCTAAACGACGTTTCAAGGCCACCCATAAAACTTTTCCCGTCTTGCCACCCCCGTTTCCAGTGAAATCAAGCTTCTTTAGGAAAGCTCGCATCACTTTTAAATCTCGTTTAGAAGGCACTGGAATTCCCGCTATGGCGGCCGCAGAAACTCGTTCTGGTGTGGAATTTTCCGGGAAGGGAATAATGGGTCGCATGGCCCTGGGGGAACCTGTTACGGCTGCTGTTTGAGGAGATCCCACATTGGTGTGAACTAGCGACAACGCGCCAGCGCCAGCGACTTGCGATTCCAGTTCTTTAACTCTCCCTATTAAAAATATCATTTGCCTTTGATTCCCAATCGCCTCATGTTTTAATAAT
>JAIUND010004699.1:0-11206 GCA_034699125.1 Gisinianus flammeolus
AGACCACAACTTGGATTATCCCAGGAAGACTGTGGGTCAATGACGAAGATCTTATTTTTATCATTCCAAATAAACAAGTCTCACAATTTGTTACTAAATTTTTAAATGAACTATTATTCAAAACTACTACAATTTTGTTCGTGTTACTGGTAAACGACTAATTTTGTACACGATCCAGGAATAACACGTTAATAAAATCGTCAAATCAAATCAAATCAAATTCTTTAATGGCAGACCATCCAAAATTTGTGCACATTTCGTTCACCTGAATGCGGAATTTGTGGTTGCATTTTTCCATTTCTTTACTTAATAAATGATTATATAGAAATGTACATATTTTGTACTTGCATTTCTACGACATTCAAGGAAAATCCAAGTCCAAAAGATTTCGCTCTGCATTTCCATACAATTAAAATTAAAACGATACAGAAAACTCAAAAAGTTTGACGGGGAGAGGAAATTCATATAATGCAAGATTTTAGCACAAATGAACGCTGGAGATTTGAAGGAAATCTAAATCTATACCCAGTCCTTTTCAGCTAAGTATAACCTAACAGCTTTGTTCCATTGGAATTTTAACATGCACATCATGCGGTGAAAGTGCATGAATGTCAATTGTCAAGCAACAAATGAGTGTGTGTGTGTGAGCGAGAGAAAGCGGACGCGGAATTAACATGGAGCGCCATAAGCAACAATGTATTTCCCGTTCGTATATAAAACTCTCCACTCTGCCACCATTTCCCAACGGATTTCACCCATTTTTTGCAAGCCATAGGGAAATCATATGTGGAAAACACAACCATGTAGAGAAATCCTCGACTTTTTTAACATTTCAGCATTTGCGTAATGTTAATTAAACCAGTCAATTTTCAGCTGACGAGTTCCCAACTGCAACTGCCAATTGGCAAGTAAATCGTGATACATTTATGGACATTTGGTATATGGGCTTGACTAAAATTAATAACTAATTTACTGACAGATGGAAAGATAATTTTTGTTTTCGTTTTATGTTTTATCATCCCTTATTTTGTGCTTCCATAATGTTCCAACAGTTTTTGAAAGGATTTTGTGGATTCAGATTTTATCTTATTGTCTTTTTTTTTTAATTGAATTGAAAATTTTGGTGGATTTGAATACTCTGGGGACTTTTTGAAGGGCGCCGCTGCTCCTGTCATGACATTATGCCGACCGGGCTAGACTGGGAAGACATTTGTTTCTTCTACAATTTCTTACTTTACAATCTGATCCTCTTGTGCAAAATCCTCCCCATGCAACTGTCCCAGTCCCAGTTTCACCCTCTTCGGAAAGATCATTATACGGATGGGCTTCGATTCCCCGTCCGAGCAGAGTTAAAACCATGGCGAAAATCGTCACGAACCAAAATCCCATGTTCATTTTGAGAGAGAAAGTCTACAAGCCGAACAAGACTATGAATAAAAACAAATGAGGAAGAAAATGTAATTACAAACAAACAAACTGACATTTTAATTCATTTGATAGAGATTTACCTTAATATAAGAGAAATTAGGAATTAAAAGAAATATCTGACAATGTTTGCGATTGTGGAATTTCCCAATATCCGAATTTACCTTTGAAATCGATGGATTCTTCTTTTGATTGTGTGTCTTTGTCAAAAGTGCTTAAAAAAAGCTGGGAATTGAGCTGGAAAATGAGAGGAAAATCTTGTATATACAATGCGGAGCAGTTGAGAATTGACAATGAGAATTTGAGAATATTTTTTATGGATTGAGAACAGACGGCAAAGAAGTGTTTGGGGATTTTGTTGATGAGAATTCTTGTTTGTTTATCCTTTACATATTATAATTTCCACACATTCATCACGATTGTTCATCGACTAATATATCAACTACATATATCCATTTAATTACATTGCTCATTAGTTGGGATTTCTTTGGAAATCTCTTTTTCTTCCGAGATTGATTGATTGCTTGTTAATTAATACAATTATCCTCATTCTTCTTAAAAATTGCGGATATCGAAAATGTGGATGTAATATATAATTACATTATAATGGATTTGAATGCGACAAATGCACTAAATTCAAATAAAATTCATGGTTCGTTCAATTTAAGCAAAGAAAATTTAAAAAGATACGTGTGTCAATGCTCAAATTTAAATTGTCCCTTCTCCGCACAAACCAATCAATCAATTCTCATCTAAACATGTATTTTATTCCCTTGTTATATTTACGGGTACTGAAGAAATATACCGAATCAAAATGATTTTCATCCATTGATTGTTTTCCTTTTCAGTTTTTTTTGTGTGGGAAAATTCAAAACAAAATATTTCACACTCCAAAAATTGCATGTTTGAGACTTTTGAGAGAATTGAGAGAAATTAAAGTTTTTGTGCTTTGTGGATGTTGTGTTATTTTTGTTGTTTTTGTATTGGTTTGTATTGGCTATATAGTTTTATGTATTTGTTTCAGCAGGGAAATTTTTTTTTTTTAATTCGCTATACCAAACAGATATTTTAATTAAGTGTTGAATGGTAATATATTTATCTACATAGGAATACATTTTGCCACGATATATTATACTAAGTATAATATATCGTGCATTTTGCCAACTCAAAATTCAAAAATCTCCGGGAAATGTAATTTTTTGTTTTGCACAATGGCTTTATTATGTACATATCGTCAGTTAAGTTCAAAATCGTACTATAATTATTTTCCTTAATTTCGTTTGACCGAGTTGACCTGCTCTGGAGGTCAAAGTATTAGAGATGGAGCTTTGGGTCAAGCAATATTGCTGTAGAGCATGTTATGACGAACAATATTGTCGCTTGATCCAAAGCTCCATCTCTAATACTTTGACCTCCAGAGCAGGTCAACCAGAACAAACGAAATTAAGGAAAAAAGTTATAGTACGATTTTGAACTTAACAGACGATATGTGAGTTACAGATTGTCAGAACTGATATAAGAATGCTGAACTGTGGTAATGTGGTCGACCGAACTGATAAGAAATTCCTGAATTCCTCGATTGTTTTTTTTTCTCTTCTCAGAAAATATTCAGCCGAGAGTGGTTTTTTATAGTCAAAAATGGTTCAGTATGGTGAATAATATGGGGACTGTCCACAAGAAAATAAAGACAAAACAAATTTTGCACCAATTGGCCCCAATATTTTGGATTTTTGTATTGTATTACCCCATACATGCTAAATCACTTTTGACTATACAATAAATATTGATTTGCATCAAGTGGTCACACTTTTGCAATCAATATTGATTTAGTATACCCAAGGGGTTCATTGAGGAAGTGGTCCCTGTCACCTTTGACTGTGTCAACAATGGACAATCAATTTTGACTTCCGGCCACCCATGTCAATCAATACATTGATTTCATTGTTTACTACTCACAAAACACAAATCAATACTGATTCAATGATGTTTCCTAAATCAGTATTGATTTAGTGCCAAAGGGGGGGTTCATTCTAACGGGGCCCTTCAACTTTTCCCCAAAAGGTCAACATTGACCAAGAATCAAAAATGTTTTACCAAAGCGTCGTCAAAATCAATTTTGATTCCTATATATACCTGCAGTTCCAGGTATAGGCATCAAAATTGATTTTTTTTCTTCCATGGTACATCAAATCTGATTCCAAAAAACGGCGCGATCGTGCAAAACAGTCACACACTTTTGCACGGTCGTGACAGCCGTGCTCCCAGCTATATATGGATAAAGTATTTAACTCGTAATATATTTGTAGATATTTACTTAACAATTGAAGTGGATTTCGAAGTTGAGGTGAAGATGAATTTACATAATTAATTAAAAATTTACTGATGGAAATTATTAAGTTTCAGAAGTATCTACATTCTATATATTCGAAACGTTTGTCATTTCGTGTGTGGAGTTTTTTTATTCCCTTCTCTTTCCAACTTCTCTGTCAATTTCCTGGAAAGGGCTCATTTTTCTTCGTTCTTTCTTTCTTGTCCTCCAGACGTATTTTTATTTTTCTGTTCCCTTCCAACTCAAGAAAAATCATTTCATTTGTCATATATTGCTCACAACTCAACTCATTTTGATTTCATTCAATTTTGTGGACACTTTGAATCGTTTCATCATCATTACTATATATAAAACAGGTTCGCAAGTTTTTTTTTCATTTCCTCGTTCCCATTTAAATTTCAAGCCCTTGAAAGTCATACTTTGCAGAAATAATTAAAAAATTAAAAAAAGACTCAATTTCTTTTCCTTGCAAAATTCAGTGTTGGAACCACACTCCACTATACTCTTTGTAGGGATATATAGTGGAAAATAGTGGTGCTTGTAGTGGAGTGGTTGAAAGTTTTGAATAGTGGAAAAAGTAGTGGTAGTATAGTGGTAGTGGAAAAATAATTAATCTGAGAGGTAGTGGAGTGGTAAGTCAAACTTCCAACACTGTTTAGCTTATGAGCTCAAAACTGCATGAGAGAAGATTTTCGGAGCGCGCCCAAGGATTGGAATAAATCATTCCGAATGATGTCACACTTTTTCAAACTTTTTGATTTCCAAACAGTCTTGTATAATTATTTTAGTAATTCTTTGGGAATCGATTCCAGAATCAGGTATTACTATAAGAATTACCTATAGAATTGGAATTACCAAAAGCATTGGTAAGAATTACTTAAGGAAATTACCAAACCAAAAATAATTGGTAAGGAATTGGAATTACCAAAAAGAATTACCCCTAAGAATTAGCAAAAAGAATTGGTAAGGGATTGGGTATTTCCCCTATTTTTTGAATTTTTCAAGTGGGAAATTTTGAAATTTTGGAATTAGGATTACCAAAAGTGCGGCAGAAAGAATTAGTACATATAAGGAATTAGTACATATAAGGAATTGGAATTAGCAAAAGGAATTTCAAAAAGAATTACCTAGAATTAGGATTACCAAAAAGTCGAATTATACAACGCTGTTCCCATACATTTTGTCCAATTAATTCCGAAATTGTTGACCTTTATTTATATAGATCGTGACGAAAAATAAAGTTCAATTTTGAATTTGAGCAATTCGAAATTGTTTTTGTATTTTTTAGTATATAATTGGCAATTACTAATTGCATTGGAGAGGTGGAGTATAGTAAATTGTAGGATTTTGTTAGTGTGTGGAAGCAGCTGATTGTGTTACATTTGCAGAGCGGAACTGGGGACCGGAAGTTAAGTGAACACACTTCCTTAATTATATACACCACAACTTCTTGTCAAGAAAATGGGGGAGGTAAGAAAAACTTAAATGACTTTAATCTTGGTTATTCTATAGTATAATAATTATGGAAATATCTAAACGGTATTTAATTTATTTCAAGTGCAATACATAAAAGTATTGCAAAATGAGAATATATATACGTTTAAAAAAAATGGATTTAATTGGTATAATTGTGTTTTTGTTGATTTACAATTGAATCTCAGGATGGTGATCCAGATCCAGCAGGTGAAGAATTCAACAATTTTCGGCAAGTCCAACTTGCTCTGCAGCACCAAATCAAGGTTTTTGACTTGCTCACCCAGAAGCAGAAAAAGACAGACCAACAACAACAGAATGAAGATGAAAATGAATGTTCTCGTCTCCTGCTGAAATCCGTTAAGACTCAAAGAGACTTGATTTAAATATATATATTTTAATTATCTTTAATTATATGCAAACTTTTTTTCATTGTTGTATAAATATATTATGTTTTATACTCTCATATTCAGATTCGAATGCTCATGAAAAAAAAGGGACTGATGGACAAGCCCAGAAATAAACCGAGTGGAGACGACAATTCAATTGGCTGCAATTCCTCCACTGTAAATCCATCTCATCATCCTCTCACTAAAGCAGAGGTGAAACATATATTCACTTTATAATTCAAATGCGTACAAAATCAGTCACCAAAAATACAACAACAACAACAAATTACTGTACATATTGCATATACGCAGGGTTTAATAATTTACTAATTTAAATCTAAATATGGTCATTCAAATTTCGTACATGTATATTTTATTGCAGTTGAACGAGCTGGATTGTCTTAAAAAAGTTCACAAGGCGATTCAACTTCAAATTGAATCCCATGAATTAGTCGGTGTGAGCAACGACTGCCTCCGAATGGTATAATTATAAACTAATTTCAATGTCCGTATAATAATAATAATATTATGTATGACCTTTTTGAGGTATAAAATGAGTGTTGTTTTCATGATTTAAATTCCATGTTGATGGCGACACACACATGCACATCAGCTCAAATTGATTCTGAAGACAATCCCTGCCGTTTCTCCTTCTCCCGTAATTATTGTGGATGATCAGTCTCCAGAAAATACTTTAAATGATGAGGTTCAGGATGTTGGAGGAGGAGGAGAAGAAAGAGGAGGAAGAGGAGATGAAAGAGGAGGAGAAGTCACTAATAAATTGACGGACAGTGAAAAACATAGCACTACACAATTAGAGACTTCTTTGAGTAAGAAACTTAAAGGAGATGAAAAAGAGTAAGTTAATAAGTTGTTGATTATTCAATGTCTTTTGTATTTATTATTCGTCTGTGTATTTTGAATTTAAACTACTAAATTTTGTTAAGTGATAATGACGAGATTGTTCGACCAAATCCAACTCCAATTCGAAGTCCAAATCCAAATCCAACTCCAATTCGAAGTCCATCAAATCCAAATCCAACTCCAATTCGAAGTCCAAATCCAAATCCAACTCCAATTCGAAGTCCATCAAATCCAAATCCAACTCCAATTCGAAGTCCAGTTCAAAGTCCAATTCGAAGTCCAGTTCAAAGTCCAGTTCAAAGTCCAATTCGAAGTCTAGTTCAAAGCCCAATTCGAAGTCCAGTTCAAAGCCCAATTCGAAGTTCAATTCAAAGTCCAATTCAAAGTTCAATTCGAAGTTCAATTCAAAGTCGAAATCCAACTAAATCACAACAACAAGAAATCTCTGATGCTCCACAAATTCCTCAACTTCCGGAGCTCGGTCCCACATCAGAGTGGCTGTCGGAGGTGATGCCCAAACGAACCCCGTATTTTCCTCAGCTGGGTGATGATTTGGTGTATTTTAGGTGAGTTTCCTAAATAACAGGGAAAATGATCGTATCAATCCTTTATTAATTAATTATAATTGTCGTTTGTACATAATTATTAAAATAATTAATTATGAATTATTTTAATTGTTTTATTGGATTTACACAGGCAGGGTCACGAACTGTACATAGAGCACGTTGAATCACATCCAGGAGAATCCTACCCAATGAATAAAAAGATGAAAAAAGCACTGCCGTACATCCAAAAGCCAGATTTACCGGTACAAACTATATTACAAACTACAAACTCTGTACATTTTTGATATTTTATCAATTAGCATTTTCAAGACTATAGTTTTGTGGAATATTATTATTATTCTTAATTTACTAATAATAAAACAATGTTAATAAAGTATCTTTTCTAACTGTGGATTTGCTTTATTATTGTTTTTTTTTTTTGCAATTAAGGCGGAAGTGTCGGTACGAGTTGTGGATATCAAATTTGAGGTTATTCCTCCCCGAGTCGTTCAATTAAAATTAGCTAAGACGCATTGGGACACGGGAGAAATGTTGGGCTCGCACCTTTTGGTCAAGTATCACGATCTGAATGACGTTGTAGATTTTTTCATACTCAGACCGATTTATGATAAGTCCGTGTCGCACCATTGGAAAGCCGGTGACAAGTGCGTTTCCCTAAATTATTATTATTATTATTATTAATATTATTGTAATTATTTTGTCAATCATTGTCAGTATCTTTATTATAATTTGTATTTATATCATGTGTGAATCTTTTCTATTTATATTTAGATTTCGTTGTCTGATTGACACAATATGGTGGATCGGGGCGGTCCTTAGAAAGAAGCCTTACAGTCGTCAATTCCCAAACTCCAACTTTCTATCGTACGAAATCGAATGGGACCAAGATCACGAGAAGGAGGCCTTGAGTCCGTGGGATATGATGGAAATTATACCTGATCCACACGGCGATTCCCAAGGGATTTTCCCAGCTTCTCAAGAGGAACTGAGGAACTCTCAATATGTAGTGAAGAGAGACGATTGGGCTTCTCAATCTCATCAAGGTCAAGAGGGAGAAAGTGCACGGATTTCTCTCCTTCTGGGCAGCATCATGGAACTTCCAATGTCCGCACCGTTTTCCACACCAGTGGATTTGCACGAGAATCCTGCATATGCTTTGACCATCCAATATCCCATGGATCTATCCACAATCAAAGCCAGACTGGATAATCTTTTCTACCGTCGAGCGGTTGCGGTTGCCTTTGATATTGAGTGGATTGCTATTAATGCAGAGAAACGGAATGAATCCGGGACGGACATTGTGAAACATGCTAGAATCATAAGGGATTTACTCCTAGAAATCGTCCAGTAAGTCCGATAAATACTATTGTATAAATCCATAATAATAATTGTTTTTGAGCTTATTATGTACGGATCAAAAATCAAAACCTTGATTGTTGATTTAATTATTATTAATCTTTCTTTTCTTTTTCTTCCCATTTACAAATATATAGGAATCAACAATTTGGGGATTTAAATGAGACGCATCAACGAATCGCCGAGAAATATGAAAATCAAAATCAATCCAGCAATGATCAAACGTTCAAATCCGGTCCAGAATCTCAAGAAACGTCATCCCCTGACGACGATTCATCTCCAACAACAAGAAAGAATCTTCCACGCAAATCCACGACAGCTGTAAGAAATGGGCGTGTTAGACCATTATCCCTCAAAACCTACTCACAGCGTGATGAAAATCCAGATATGAAGAAGAAATCGACTGTTAAAGGTGAAAGATTGGGTCCAAATGATGAGCTCGTCGGCAGTAAGAGACGTTCGATTGAACAGAGTCCTTCAAATTCAAATTCAACTAGTGATAATGATGATGATGACGATAATAATCAAGGTAGTGCAAATCCCAAGTTAAAGAAGAGACGAAGAATGTCATTGATTGAGAGCTCAGGGAGTCCTAATTCAATATCATCAACCTTGAATCCGAATAATGATAATAAAAATAAGAATACAGATGGAAATGAGAAAAGTAGTCCAAGCTCAAGTTTGAAAGAGGATGAAGAGGAGAAAACTGATGGAAAGGTTGAAAGAAAGTATGCGTTGAGAAAAAGACGAGGACCTTCGTCGTCGTCAGAAGAAAGAAATACAGGGCATAATTTGAGGAAAAGAGATTCGAAACGGAGGGTATTATTGCAAGATTTGGATTCGGATGAGGAGATTGATGAAGATGAGGAAGAAGATGAAGATGACAGTCAGGAGTTTCCAATGCCCGTTTTACTAACTCAAGGATGAGGATTCTTCGGCGAGAAGACAAAGTCCACGAGTCCAAAAGTCTTTGACTAGAGGGAAAGGACAGAAGTAGAATAAGAAGTCATCAACAACTCGTCGTCGTGCTGGTCTTCGAACCGGAAAGCAGACGGTGTATCGTGTTGACAAGGAGTCGGAGGAATCCTCTGAATCCGATTGATTTTTACCTATACACAAGCACTTAAATAATTAAATACATACCCATTCATTTTCATACACATTTCTGCATGTCCAATTCTGACATTTTATGTTTTTCCTATATTATAATTTCCCTAACCTAATAACTAATGACTTTTCAAATATATATTTGTAGATTTGTTCCATATTTAATTTTAATATTATTACTAATTTCTTTGCTATACTATACAATTATACTTACTATTATTATTATTTTGGTTTGGGTTTGAGCTCTCAAAGCAAGACATTTCCCACAGTATTTATACCCGGAATCTCGACAAACTTGAGTTTTCTGTGTGCGGGAAACATCTCACACACAATTCAATATTCAATTCCTTTTTTTTCCATGTACTGGAAAGTTTCCAGAATTTCGCCACTTTGAAATTTGAAACTTTTCCCAATTTATTTATACATAATAAATATATATAAGTACGTTGAAAAATCCCAAAGTCTTTGAATCCACACACACATGTTTCATTTTCATCGTCATTTTGCAATCGTCAATCGTCGTTTTGAAATCAAAATCAAAGAGTAAATATCTTATATGTTATATATATACCTCCTCAAAACTTGGAAATCTCATCGCCACACATCCACATTGAGCATCATCATTTTTATCAAATCGGTAAGTAAAATTATAGTATAAAAAACTCCTTATTACACATTCATTAACACTGTCAATATTTTCTACAACATCTAAATCGAATGTGTAATTTTCGCATTATTGTTTCATCTGTCCTCGATCCATGTCTAATATTTTATGTACTTGTTTTGTCCACACCCAAATGGACATGAATAGTTAGTCTCTATATATCTTAATATTAGGTAATCTTATCATTATAATGAATACGTATAATAGCTTAAGCACTAAATATGTACCTAAAATGTACATACTTACTTTATCTCACTACTACTTATAGTTCACAACTATAATATAAAATTGTTCTGTATTGTGTTTGAGGTTCGTTGTGGATATTATACACACAAAAGGTCGTCATCATCATCATCATCTTCATCGATGGACTATAATAGATGGACTCGATCGTCAGTTGATGGAATTCCAGTTCATCAACCACAACCACGAATCCATCAACCTCAACCTCCACAATTTCAGCAACAGCAACAGCAACTACACCAACATCATCATCATCAACAAGAACAACAAGGAGATTTGTACGGAGTGAAACATGCTCCAGTTTGTATTGTTCCAGAAATTCGGAGTAAACCCGAGTTCATGAATTCAATTAATTGTAGTCCAGAGTGAGCCTCGCCATGCACATCTCCATTATTATCAAGTTTAATTAATTGAAATAATTGAATTGACTTTGATTGCTCCGTATTTTCCTCGGTATTAATATCTTTATGATGTTGTTATTTACTATTAATATATATAATAATATGTATTTCCATAGATTATTTAGATGTACTCTCACCAAAATCCCAGAGACTAAAAGTCTATTAGCTAAATCCAGACTTCCTCTCGGAATTTTAATTCATCCTTTCAAGGACTTGAGTGTGAGTATATTCAATTTCCAATTTCTAATTTGACCATTTAAATAAAATGTATTTCCTCGTCCTGTATATTTTGTATGTAAATATACTAATATGCAAGGAGAACCAAAAGCGAAAAAGGCGAAAAAGTTAAGTATCCATTTTAGAGTATGGAACTCTATACTATATGTGTT
>JAIUND010004700.1:0-11201 GCA_034699125.1 Gisinianus flammeolus
TTCTGAGAAATGAAAATTTCCATTGTCTCTATTTCGTAGACTAAATGAGTGAGGAATGTCAAACTACGCAATTATACTCATATGTGTGAGATCTATTACGCATTAAGTTAGTTTCCTCCTAACTTGCGTATTTACGAAATGCAAGCAATCCAACGGACTTTTTGCTCATATAGTTATTACGCTGCCCAATTATTATTATATCATAGAATACGAAGTTGGATTAAAGTGATCTGAAATCCGAGAATACCAAAAAGAAGAGCCACTTGCTCATGCCTAATTATATCGTTATAATATTCTTTTTTTTTACTCTTTATAATTTCCAAAGGCTAAACAAAATATGATGGGGAATACAGTCGGATAATCGACTAAAAATGTCTGTACTTTGTATTGTACTATGAATTCCTCTAGCATCATCCCAAGTTTTCGTGACTCAAATCAATTTGGAATTGGATTCACTTTTACACACGAAGATGATTCGATTTAAAATGCTTGAGAGAATCATTAAGCTCGAGTCTCAAGTCTCGAGTATCGTTTCATTTTCGGCCGTCTGTATATATCCTATGAAAATGGGGAACTGGTGTAATTCTTTTTTTGTAAAATAAGCCATAAAATACTAATAAGGCTTACTTAATGATGAGCTCAAGTTATCCATGGGAAATTCATTCTCATTGACATGGAAAATCAGGACATTTCTGTGAAAATGCACAGAATCGGATTAATATTAAGGACTTGGTTATTTGTTTGCATGTGTGTGCTCGCAGATGAGGTAAATATCCTGCATGGAGTTAACATTATTGGTAATGATAATGATGAGTAAGCCCCGATAGACTCATTCCATGATGACACAAATATACAACTAACTACTAACTACACTTGTGAGAATAATCATTGAACACTGAATTCAAGTTCACATTCTCAAAATACAATGTAAATATGTACATACTAATATGAACTTGAGTAGGATAAGGAAAGCAAGGAATAGCAAAATCTGAACATTCCAAATTCAAAATCTAGTCTATTTTCTCTGGAATTTCCACTTCCACGTACCATCAACAGCAGTAGAAGTAGCAGAAGTAGAAGCAAAAGCAGAAGCTTCTCCTTCCAAGTAGGAATAAAATGAAACTTAATAGGACAATGAAACTTTAATGGCCCATTGAAAGGAGATTGGTTTTCGGGTTACTTTTCCGTTTCAGTTTCAGATCCCTCTTTATTTCTACTTTTACTTTTACTTTTACTTTCCCTCACAAACTCACAACGAGAAATATCTGTAGAAATAAGAAAATCATTTGTAATTTGTATGGACATGGAGAAAAGCAAAGCTCAAAGAAAGTATCTTTATCTTTATCATGATGATGATGATGATCATCATCATCATGGAAATGCTATAGACAAGCAAATGGTAAATTTTACAAGGAAAATTAGAAAACAAATTTTCAGAATAACCACAACCACAAGTCTCAATCTTCATCTAAACTCCTCATATTAACGTAAACACAGAGTTTTACAAGATTCTTGAACCTTTATAAATATATGATGATAGCGAATTGAACAAGGAAGAGAATGTACAAAGTATTTTATAGGGAAATTGAAATTGGAAATCCATCCCCACTTCTTAAATTCCCTAATTCCCTTTTTGCCTTTCACATTCACATTCACAAATGTGACCTCCATTTTATTGTGTTTACGATTCACCATCTCAATTTCCTCTCCGCAGTCAAATCCAAATCCACAATAGAATTCAATTATATATCTTCAATTGTAATTGTATTAACTACGTTCTCGGGTGAGGACATCAAGGTCCTTACATATTTTATATAAAACGAAGACGACGGAAGGAGCATTTACAAAAAAAAAAAGGGTACAATTAACAATTAAAAGGTTACGGTTGATTAAAAGGAGAGACATGGAAAGGAGAGGAAAGAAAGTGTTGGGTTGTTGAATGGCTATATACAGATACTATATTATAGGATTTAATTTCATTAGTAGACCACTATTTATTTTTGTCAGATTAGCACGTTAGTTTACTCAGCTCGGAACAAAATAGATTAGAGATGGAGAGGACAAACTATCCAAGTTTTCCTAACATTTCAACATACAAAGTCCTTAACTGCCAGCCTACACACACACACAGACACGACAGTCGACAGTCGACACACACTCTTCACATTTACTATCTCCAGATAAAGATAAAAAATAGAAATACATGCTATATAGAGCTGCTAAGCCGTTGGTCGTCTTGGTCTTGATCTCCATTACTTGAGATTACAAATTACAAAATATAGCTGTGGATGGTGAAAGTGGAAGGGGAAGAAGACGGAAGTGATATCTAACAAGAATGGAAAGATGTGATAGGGATGAGAGTAAGTTGGCTGATAAGTATGAAAATGAAAGAGCTCAAGACTGCAAAGAGAGAGAGAGAGAGAGAAAGAAAAAAATCCAATGGAAAGATAAACTATGTGAAAATGTGAAAAGTGTTGGAAAGCAGGAACAAGAGAGGAGCTGAATTTAGCTGAGAAAGAAGAAAAGCTAGAAGACTAAGAGAACTTTCATGTGTATGCGCCCTGTACAATGCACTTTATAAGTTATTACAAGGATTTTTCGTATACAAATAGAAGGAAAACAAGAACAAAAGCTATTCCAAAGTAAACCTGTGTGTCTGTAGTAGTTATAAAGGGAAAGAGAGAGAGAGAGAGAGAATCCGGATTCAAAGCATAGACATAGACACAGATTGCAATATTGAGAATAGAGATTAATAACGGTGAATGGTGGATTTTAGTGGGCAAAGTTTGAGCTCCACAATGAAAAGGAAGAAAAAGTGAAAGTAAAAAAGAAATGGAAAGAAAGCGAGAAAGCGAGAAAGAGAAAAGAATAAAACGAAAAGAGAAAAGAGAAAAGAAGAAAAAAGAGAGAAAGAGACTGAATCAGCAAATCATACATAAAGAATGGATTTAGAGTTAGAACTAAATGTATATGTAAGAAAACGGGACTCTCCATATGAAAATGAAGCATTTCCACACACAGGCCAAGACAATTTCCTTTGGCAATCCCTCCACTTATACACTATACTTTCTATTTTCTCTTGTGTACATAAAATTTACCATGCAAATACAATATACATACTGGAAACAAGAACAACTACGTAAATCCGTCTCCTGTAACTGTAACTGTAAAAGCCTACAAAAAAAGAGAACTCTTCCATGATGAAATTTACATGAATCTGAACACATGAAATGCAATTAGAAATCCTGAAATACGATTTTCCTTGTGGTAGGTCACACGACGTTGTTCTCATCGTTTGCATCCTCACTCCTACTTTCATTGTGAACAAAACAAATCAGTTTCCACGTGCACGTTAGAGAGATATTTTCCCTTGGTTTACCCAACATAAAACACAAAATAAAATCCGAAAATCGACAACCGAAAACCGAATTGGTGTGTGTTGGTGTCTGTATGGAGTTTAGAAAGGGGTTTATTTCGGATTTGGATGTCCCAGTGGTATTTCAATTGCTATTTTGCTGAGAAGGAAATGTTCCTCACATGGAGAGATGGACTACCTGACCCAAGTTCTCCCTTCAAACTCTCTCTCTCTCTCTCTATCTCCAACTTCTAAATCTAATGTATGTATAGAAAAACTCAAGGCATGTATATTGTAAGTACATACATGATGAAACTTCTTCATTCTCTGTCTCTGTATTATCGTGCATACACAAACTGATCGTGAGTAGCCGAGTAGTCTCACTGCTCACTGCGATGTCGAGTGGACATTCTTGATGGATAAGGAATCGATTGGTATTCGTTGAGAGAAGAAGAAACTCGAGAGAGAGAGAGAGAGAGAGAAATTTCATTCTTCCATTAGTCCTTTAGTTCGGACCGAAACCCAAACGAAAATCAGGAGCAGAACCAAAGTCCGAACACCGAAACCAGAACAAAAAAAAAAAATACGAAGAAAAAGAACGAAGAACGAAGCTAAACTACTCGATAGAGTTGAGTAAAGAGATTGGAATCTTTCACTCCTCTTTCTCGTTCGCTTTATAGATATTCTTATTTCCCTTTATTTCTTATTGCACATCGTCTCGCTTCTTATATGCAGATATGAAAATTACACAATCCCCAATCTCGTCCTCCTCGTCCACTCCTCCTTCAGTTCACATTGAATACTCATCCTCAAATGGATATATCAATATCCTGAGCAATATTCACAGATGGTCCACAGTGAGAAGGAGAATTCGAATGAACTTGAGAACTCCACACTCATAGAGTCCAGACGTTTGCTCAAACTAAAAGTAAAAGCTTTTTTTTTTCTCCACCTCCTTTTTTATATGCCAATATCAAAATGAACATGAAGGAAAAAAGAGAGAACGAGAGAGAGAGAGCTTCAACTACAGATATATATTGTCAAATCTGGAGTTTCCTGTCTCAAGTATAAGATTTTTGGATTCTGGACCAAAATATCTGCTGTAATAAGGGAAGGAAGGAAGAAGAGGAAAGCATAAAGAGAGTGCCGGACAAGCAAATATTTCTCTCACTCTCTTAAAGAGAGTCTGTTTGAAGTTCAGCTGAGTTGGCTCAAATCCTTCCATTTCCACACCCCAATTTTCTCCAGATATGTTTTGAGTTTTTGAATGTATTGTGAGAGGATGTGGAGAGGATGATGGTAAATGGTAAATGGACAATCGGACGTTGAAACGAGCGATAATCTGAGTTCCAAGTTCCAGGTCGCTCGTTTCAGGATTTTTAAGGGGAAGAATTTCCTACAGTATAAAATATACACAGGGGTCAGAATTCAGAATTCATAATTCATATCAAGGAAATTTTCGATACTTATTATAATATTGACACGTGGAAATTCAAGGATGCTCGCATTCAAATACGGCAAATTATATCCAGATTTTCCTTTCCTTCCATTTGAAATTGGAAGTTGAAAGTGGACTTTAGAGAGAAATCTCACATGGAGAAATGGAACTGTGGGTTTTCCTTCTGGTCAAATGTGAAAGGAAAAAAATTGATTATGTAGTGTTCAAATGGAAAATAATGGAAAATAATTGAAAATTGTAAAAGGAAATGTCAGAATAATGTGTAGGAGGAAAGTGAAAGAATTATTTGGGCACAAAGAAAAAAGGCCAAAGTCAAAGCTGACCATTCTTTCATATGGTTTTGTTCTCTTTTGACAGTTGATAGTTGGGAGTTGGTCAAAGGGAATTTAAATGAAGTTATAATTAACACGCTTAGCGTTGTTTTTTTTTTTACATATACGAGTAAGAATACTGAAATTGTTCTGGAAATTGCAGTTACCTAATTGATTAAAAACAATCATTTACAGATCATTTACAAATCATTCTCTGTAAAACAGAGAATTGTATGAATATCTGTTGAGACTGAATGAGACCACATCAAAATAAAATGACCTATGTCTTTGGTTTGTGGCTTTTGGTCTTTGGTCTTTGGGGTCTTTGTTGCCATTTTTTTGGGAGTGTGCACGTTGTTCCGGATTGTGAATGACAAGGATGAAAAGGAAAACACTAAACACTCGTGTTAATTATTCGTTGAGCTTTTGGACTTTATCCGTGTTCTCTAGTACTTTCTCTTCCTCTTTTCACCGTCCACTGAGCAGAAGGGAGCCGATTAAATCCTCGTGGTAAATACTAAATAAATGGTGAATGTTGAATGTTGAATGTTGAATCTGACAGTTGAGACTAATCTCACGTCTTGTAGATGACACTCGGACAAAGATTTCCTGTCACAGAGTCTCTTTCAACTTCTTTATATACATATTTACATGGCCATGCTCGTTTTTGTTTTCATATGTAAATATATCTGTACTTATCCTTCATCGTACTTTGTGCATAGGGAAACCGTGTCCAAATGTTGTGATTGATTAACCTAAATAAATTTTAATTCCCTTCGGTTCTTTCCACCAAAGAGAAAGAGAGAGAGAGAGAGAGAGAGGATTTCAAAGAGAAAGTTGTTGGCATGCACACAAAATAATATGTCTCCTGACTACGAGTTTGGTGGAAACGAGTGAAAAGATTTTTTTGAGTTGTTGAGATTTTGAAGGAGAGTCACACAGTCACCAGAAGAAAAGATGAAAGAGCAATTTTAACTAATTGACTTGCTTTCATTTAAAACCGCATCTCACTCTCCAACTCCAAAGTCCCTTTTATGTACATTTTGTATACGGATATGCACATGTACATATCTGTACTTTGGAGTTTGTTGGATTTCAAAGTGGACTGGTGGAAGGAAAAGATTAAAAAAGAAGTCCTTCATCCTTTTGCATCATTTGTCATTTCAAATGTCAAAAGTCTACAGGGGGATTTCTCTTACTCTATGTAAACTGTTTGCTTGCCTATACGAATTGAATTTCCCTAAATATGTACTACCGTCATATTTTCTACCGTATGGAAATTTCAGGGAGAAATAATTCTCGTAATCCTAGTATAAATGCATTTAGATTCTACACCGAGTAATACATGTGTTTGTACTCGGAGTATCCGTCAAAGTAAAAGTTAAAAAAAAGTGTTTTGTTATCCCACAGACTTGACATCAACTCAAAACACACAGAAACACGCAAACTCAGAACTTGTGATCATGATTTTTGATTGTTTGATTGTAAATGGAGAGGAAATGAGAAAATCAAAAATATTATTTATGAGTTTTCTCTCTGAATAATCCTGAATTCAGAATATTCTGAAAATTGTATATTTTTTATTTAAATAGATTTTGTATTTCTATTTTGTCTATTTTTGTATGTCTATTTTGTACTCATATTCACATTCAAAATTTCCATGTTGTTGTTAAACATTTAAAATTGAAGGAAATGAACGGAGATTGGACGAATAGATTAAATATCTGTATATAAGTTAATAAAATTGGAGCAGGATATAATTTGCGGTGTCCTATTCCCTTTACAACTTTTCATTGTCAAATAGGAAATCGGTATATACTATGCTTCCACTCAAAATCTCAAAACAAACCATCAACTCTAAACTAAAAACTAAAAACTCGACATCAAAATCCACAATCAACAAACTGTAAACGTGTGTGTGAATATTTCGACTACATATCGTAATTCCAAGAAAAACAAGGCGGGATATTATTTGTATATTTGCTCTCAATTTACTGTTTGAACGAGGTAACTCCAAATCATACACAAAATATAAATATTGAACAAAATAATGTACACGTACGAAGAAGTTTCTCGTGGTTGTTTCCCCCTTTTGCAGTCACATTTCACACATTTACATTTACACAGGAAAAATCCTTGTTGAATTTTGGATTGCAAATTAAAATCCTACACTTTTGTTTCCTTATTTTCATAAAAGTATGCATCTATTTCCATTAACTCAAGATGGATTCAATTGATTCTACAAAGTGATATGTACATTTCACAAAACGACAAAAACAAACCTTCATTTTCTTTTCCCTAATTCAAAAATCCTTTTCCTGTCCCCCAAAAATTCTGAAATGTGAAACAAACAGTTGAAGAAATCTTTAAGAAAAACAACAACAAAAAATGATGAAAGTTCTCATCTCAAGATTTTTGAGCGCATCCACAAGAAACAACAGAGAAAATGTGTGTGGAAATCCCCTTGAAAGTTGAATGGAATGGGAAATGAAGTGAAGCGAGTATACGATAGAAGTTAAATGCTTCCAAATTTCGCAGTTGGAATGCCCAACTACTCGGCATTTGGAATACTTTTACATAAAACTACATGGTGAGTAAAAAAGGTGAGGAAAAGACTTCCATATAAATCTTTATTCTCTTGATCCCTTAGCCTTGACTTTCAAACATTAAATCATAGGGAAATTTGGAAAACGTTCAAAAATATGTGTGTTCTGGAGCTAATGCCCAATTCCACATACATAAATACATATAAAATAGGGAAACATGCGATATGATACATAGAAAATGAGATTATTATGCGAAAGAAATACACTTTGTGGTTTCGTTTCGCTCTCTCGTGAAATCCACATCCGGAAAAATGAACCCACTATTATTCATTCCACGTTCTCTCTCTCTCTCTCTCTCGCATCTACACGCAGTTCACCATATGTATTTTACAATAGAGAAAGTCTCCTCTAAACTCTAAACTCTTCAAAAAAAGAAAAAAAAAAACTACCAAACGCTCACCGTTTACCTTCTTCAGTTTCGATCTGAAACTTCACAACATAGCTGGGAACACGATACCCACGATCGTGGTAGTCCCCCCCCCAGAAATATCACAATCGTGATAAAATGGGGAAGCAAGTTTGCTTACGTGTAAATTTGCATATGGAACACATTTGATTTTTCGAGCACTTTTGGTGGATATGGCAGCAAGTTTGCTGCATATCAGAGGAAATTTGATATGGGATTTTAACGTTACAGCAAGTTTGCTTGGTCAAAATTTTTTTTGGATTTTTGACTTTTGGTCACTTTTTGAAGTTTTGAATTTTTATTTTTTGAAGCAAACTTGGTTGGGAAGCAAGTTGGGAAGCAAGTTTGCTTTTGAAACAAATTTGCTTTATATGGCATGATAGAAAGTCAGAAGTTGGCCACGCCCCCAAATGACGAAGCATTTCTGCTTGATAAACACTTTTGCTTCGGTTAATTCGGACACACTATTTGGCTACAAGCCCGAAGAGGCAAATTTCATATTGTTTTAAATTTAGCCCTTAAACAAAAATTATGGCCTCAAAACCACCAATTTAGCCCCCACTTTGAGGCCAAAAAGTTTGGTTTTGGGGCTAAATTTATGCAAGAATATTAACAATCAGCCTCATGACAGCTAAGCGTCCATTTTGCTTCAACAAGTTCCGACTTGAACATTTTTGCTTATATAAATGTTTACTTTGTTTTGTATAAATACAAGCAGAAATGCTTAAATAGTAAGAACCGTATGGAAGCAAAAGTGCTGAAGTACTATAATAATTACATGAAGCACAAGTGCAGAAGTAGTAATTTGTTGACATGAAGCGAAAGTGTTGAAGTACTTTAATTAGATGAAGCAAAAGTGCTGAAGTACCGTACATACTGTTATAGAACCCCTGTAGTGGGGTTGTATAAGAGGGTTCTTAAAATCTAAGATTTTTAATGTAATTTAAATCACAGCATGTCATTGAAGGCATAGGGTTTTATCAGAAAATTCTATACAACCGCAGGGGTTCTATAGGAGGTAAGGTTCTATAACAGTATATACGGTATTCATTTTCTTAGGGAAATTGACAGTGTATCATTTGGGGGCGTGGCCAGCTTCTTGAAGGGAGTCAACATTTTCCCTCATGCATGGAAAATATTGACATAGCAAGTTTGCTCCAAGCAAGTTTGCTTCAGAAAAAAAATTTAAAATTTTGAACTTTTTTTCAAAATTCTTAAAATTTTGAAGGGTCACAAATCGGTCAGGTCAAAAAAAAAAAATTTTTTTTTTTGAAGCAAACTTGCTTAAAAAATTTGTAATAGTTAAGAAAAATGCCTTAACTATAGGAAAAAGCAAGAAAAATTGAGACAGGTTTGATATGCAAATTTACACGTAATCAAACTTGCTTCCCCATTTTATCACGATCGTGAAATTTGGGAGGAGTATTACCACGATCGTGGGTGTCGTGTTCCCAGCTATGCTTCACAAAAAAAACTTTAACTTTGACTTTACATTGAAGACATTTTCTCACAATCCACCAACTTTCTCCACCCAACCAACCAACCAAAAAAAAAAAGTTTTGAATGTTTTCTACGATTTTTTCTTGTGTGTTTCTTCAAGAAAATAGAAGAAAGGGCCATACAATTTATTTATTTTTGCCGTTTGTATATATTTTGCATCAGTACTTTTGTAACTTTTAATTTGAACATTCAAGACTTTCTCCAGCTACAAGCAAACAAAATATAAAAAAAAAAAAAAAAAAAAAACAGACAATGGGAAATAATTTGTGCGAGAGTTTTGTGGGGAAATGGAAATGATAATATAATAGTTAATAATTAATAAAGTCTATATGTGTATGACTGATGATGATGATGATGAAGATTGAGAGTTGATGGTGATGGTGAGGAAAATGATTCTGTGGGGCGCGCGGTGTGAACAATAGAATAATAGAATACAGTGGTACGGATGAAAGGTGGAGGAGGTAGGACATTTATATGTACCTATAATACATAAATTCATTATGTATATATGGGAATTGCAAATTGCAAATTGTGAATGCTCAACTCGGTTTTTGGGTTTTGGGTGTTGAGTTTGAGTTTGAGCTCGGATAGATATACTCCGTTGAATATGCAATTTACACGGGACAAATAGGCATGAAAATGTGCATGTTTGTTTGTGTTTGTGTGTGAGAAAGTCTACACATTCTATACATTCTCTATGCAAGTTCTAAATTCACATTTAGGCCTTTGAGTATGTGTGAAGAGCCGAGAAGTGTGTGTCAGAGTACAAATTTCAATTTCGATTAAATTAAACATAAATTGACATAAAATGGAGAGCGGGAGAGAGAGAGAGAGAAAGTTAGAACAGAAACTACATATGAGACAAAGAAGACCAAGGAGTCCATTGACAAAGTCACTTTAGTCCCAGCACTTTATCAATATTTAATCAAGATCAAGATGAAAGTTGGGCTTGTGGGCAAAAGTTCGAAAAAGCAAGCTCGCTTTCACTATTTCTCTTTCTCTCCCTCGTTTACTTTCTCCATCTCTCTCTTGCTCTCTCCCCTTCTCTCAGCCTTCTTTCTTTGTCTTTTGTTTTCCTCATTTTATCGTTAGTTTTAGTGTGGATTCTAAAAGGCATATATATATATATATACGAATACGAAAACGAAAACTCTCCCAGTGTCCTTCTTTTCACAAAGCTTGAGCACCAGGGGAAACTATAAACTTGAACATTGAAGTGCTGGAGAAGGAGAAGGAAAAGAAGGGAAAGGCCTACAAGAATCCTTAAGGATCCAAGTCAGAACTGAAACTGAAATGTAGGACCGGAGAAAGAAGACGAGAGAGAGCGATAGATAGAGAGAGAGAGAGAGAGAGAGAGAGAGAGAGAGAAAGAGAGAAAGAGAAAACAAGCGATTTACCACTTGTGTGTGTATTGTGAGTTTGATATGTGATTGTGCAATGCAATCCTTCACAGATACTCCAACTCTGACTCGTGAATCGTGAACGTTCACGTTTCCAAATTCACACAGACTAGAGTAAAAGAGAGAGAGAGATAGAGATAGAGAGAGAGAGATAGGGAGAGAGA
>JAIUND010004701.1:0-11197 GCA_034699125.1 Gisinianus flammeolus
TTAATTTGCATCAAGGGATAACAAATTTTTCCTTTAGGATGTTATATTGTAACTTTTCAATATGTAAAAATGAACTTCCAGGAATGATGTGTATGGTCAATGAGAGTGTTGTCAATTTTTTTGAGAGTTCTAAAAAACTCATGAAATTCTACTGGTAAATTACACATTTCCTTCATATATGTTATATATGTAATATGTATATACGCATATATATATAATATATAAGTATACATTATATATATACATATACATAATACATATACATATATTATAATATATATATTATATATGTCCAACGTACGCGTACATATTTAGGAACACAGTGACGTCAAAACGTAGCTCCACCCTCCCACAATTCCTTATGAATCGGCAGACCCGAAACACAAAAATAATAATATTTTCATACGCGAGTATAATATACTCGCGTATGAAAATATTCATGCTCGACTTCCAACACGAGAATCCACAAAACATGTAAAAATGAAATGAGAACAAATGTGCAATTCACATTTTCTCTCGTGGATGAGTAGTGGCGGCTAGTGGATTTATCCCTAATCCGAATTCACATTCTAATTACATTATGCATATGCACGACTATTTTTAATGACGTTTAACCCGCATACCTTAAAGAAGGACTCGGATTATGAGAATTCTAAAAATATAGAAAAATAGCCTGAGGAATACTGCACAATTGTTACTTATTGAGAAAGTCGAGCAAGTTTTTGGAAAGTCGTGAAAAATCGGCAAAGAGACTTTTAAAATTTTAATACTTTGCGATTTTTTTCTACATTTCCAAAGACCCGTACGACTTTCTCAATAAGTAACAATTGTGCAGTATTGTTCAGGCTATTTCTCTACATTTTTAGAATTCTCATAATCCGAGTCCTTCTTTAAGGTATGCGGGTTAAACTGAACGCATATGCTCCCATACAGGAGCAACCTGAGAAAAAGAGCCCAGACGGCAGTCTTAAGACGCTTTTTTTTACTTTTGAACCTACGAGAGAATTGAAATGACAGCTGTGTTTTATGGTTTTTACCATTTTCACGTTTACCCTACATTTAAACACTAAAGATACATACACGGTTATGTATATGCATATACATTCTGCATGGATGGCTGGATTGATGTAGGAGTATAGGTAAATAAATAAATGCGAGTCCAATTGACATTCACTATAAACTTTTACTACTGCTCTTGACTTCCGTTTGAATCGAATTTCTATTTTTGGATTTTTATTTTATGAAATTTACAGTATGACAATGAGAGACAATGCCAATAGTTTACCATCCGCTATTTATTTTACAAATGCTACTAAATCGCCTCCCATCCCTCTCAGTCGATCCCATCATTCTTATTTTGGAGTGAGCAATAGTATTTGGTCAAAGCCCTTTCAAAAAGTGACGAATGGATGTCAAGTTTTTCAAACAATCCTGGGAAAGCATAATTCAAAGTCGGAACAAGTAGAATTATGTGGAGTTGTTACGGAAGATTTGATAAAAGATTTGCACAGTTTCCTCCGGAATGATAAAAAGTAAGTAAGTATACATTTGTGTGTTATCAATTATCGACTAATAATATTTAGTATGAGCCTGTTTGCGGGTATCTTTTCCCCATTGTTGTGATACTTTATTTGTGTGTACTCTTTTCACTCTTCTAGAAACCTTCCAGATGCTCAAATAGAAAGTCAAGCAGATGAAAGGAGTCGACAGATTGTTCCTTTTCTAAGTTCAGTTTTTGTGTCAATTCCTTCGGTTATGTATGGCACAAGGTTTGACTTGACACGCAATTGAAAAACATATTATACAAAGAGTAGATAAATAATACACTTAATATTGACGATAATCGATTTGTTCTACAGAACTCACACACTACTATTTGTGGATTCAGATAATCAAGTTGAATTTTACGAATGGACTATGAAAGAAATAATCGACCCTGAACGTCCTACTTGGCTCAAATCCAATTACAAATTTCATTTGTTTTCATGACTCTCGAATCTACTCTCAACAACAAAAAATAAGATTTTCTATTCAAATGTGACAAAATAATAATCAAACTACAATGTTTTACATATTTTTACACTGTATAGATATAACCATGTATATTGAATATTGGATACATTTACACGTGTATGGAAAATCTGTCAATACTATCATACTTTCAGTATGTGCAGAAAATTTTGGTTTGTACAGAGCAAATGGGGTGCAGATTTTCTGCTCCCATTTAACTCTGTAGCACCCAGTATGTGCAGATTTTTTGTCCTGGGCAGATTTTCCATACACGCCTTTATATATTTATGTTTTTGACTTTGATATTTTTCTTACTTGAATAATAAAAGCCACGTCCGCCGACTGAGCATCTGAATTTTCAGCAGAGCCATCAGATTCGTCTGGAGATGATTGTGGAACTTCTTGTACACCTTGAATGAGTAGCCTGCTTTTCTTTTTCGTTTTTTTCGGTTTCCCAGAAGATTCATCCCCTCCTCCGCCCAAAGAGTCCAAAGAGTATTTTCCAGTAGAAGAGGGCAAACGTAAAAGTTGTTTCTCTTGTTCCTTATCATCTATAGTTTCAATGGATGGAGTTTTGGCTCGGATTGGTCGAATTGGTGAAGGTGAAACACTATTCTCACGAGATTTCCCACTACTACTATTACTCCCACTATCACTGTATGTAAAACTATTGGATTTACCTAATCGAACTGTCACTGACTCATCTCCATAAGGATTATTTTGATTTTGATATGATGGGGATTTTCTTCTTCCTGGTGGTGTGGGTAAACTAGTCGTCTGTGACTCACTCGGTGATGATGATGATGATTGATGCGAATACGACGTAGAATCGGCCGGGGATGTTGTTGCATATGGAATTGTTCTTTTAATATCGTAGCTACTGTTGTTGGACTCTAGAATATGGGACAGGTCAGTCGTTCTCCTTCGAACTGGTGTTTTAGGATCTAATATACATACCACAAAAAAACCACACACAAAAACTCTACTGTCAACTAATCAACAAAATTTACACTAATCTAATGTTTAGATTCTAAATCAAAATATTCAACAGTAAAAGACATTAAATGTCCAAAAAAAATGATCACGCTTCACTTGATCATGGTTCCATTTCTCTACGTATCTAGATCTACACTCTACACTGATTGTTGTCATTATAGTTATATCCATACCTTCAAAAGCACTTGCCTCATATTAATGCAAGTGTATATACCTATATATACAAGCAAGAAAAAGGAAGAGAATTTTGTAAAAACAAATAGAATCTCACCAGGAGTTGTAAGGAGACTATCAGTTGTTGCTGCTGTTTTCCTTTCCGGTGTATCACGCAACCTATTCAGTCTTATACATGTAAAGAGATATAAATCCACATATATTTTTCCCCAAACACACTTGTTTTTTCTTAAAACGTGGTAATGAAACGTTTATACTGGATTATGTATAGTTTTAGCTTTTACCTGATTTGAGCTTCAGTCGAGATCGAAGAGTACGGCGTACTAAAATCTTTAGTTTCCAAATTATCTGTGTTGGTTTCACTGGAAGGAGTAGAAGTTGAGCTTTTAGAAAAACTAGAATTATTATCGCTGGTCGTTGTTGATGATGAGTAAGGTCTTCTTCGGAAGTCCAAGTCATTTCTGTATGCATTTTTATCCTCTTCTTTCTTTTGTGCGTGTTCCTTGTACTCCCTGCCAAAATACTTTCTTTGAAATTTCGATAACATTGTAATGAATAATAATAATAATATCTAATTCGGAATCCGGATCCGGACTTTTATGACTCGAGGAGTTTCTTTTGAGGATTGTTAGCAATTCTCAATTGAAAGGAAAATTTGACAAGCGGAGTTGTGCTCATGCTAAACGTAAGTCTCGAGTTTCGGGATTTTCAAGAAAATTTGGGCAAAAATTAAAGCTGCGCAGGTCAAAAATTTACACTGGTGAATTTAAAACTGATTTCCTTCCGTTTCCCTTTAATTTATACACCGTCACTTTTTCTCATCGTCAGAGATTTTGTGTGTTTAGGGATTCGGTGCATACATAAATATACTTACATACAATTTTGTCACTTGAATTTTTGACCTTGTGTCAAAATTTGAAATCCCTTTTCATTCTCGTGATTCACTTGTCCAACTAGGCGCTGAAAACTAAACATGGGTTTGTGCCGGAGTTGTTTGTAAAGTGTTGTGAAATTATTTGTGAGATGGTTAAAAAAAGAGAAGGAAAATAAAGGACCAACCTAAAGCACCGTTTGCATCTCGTTGGCCATCTCACCTATAAAATATTGAATTACGATTGATTATTTATAATTAATTCGTCATAGTCCTTGTGACGGACTATGGAATCTCTAGTAAAAAAATAGCAGTGGTTTTTGGTTTGGTACACACAAATGAATTTTGACATCTACATTCTACATTCTACATGTAATTTAAAAGTTCCTTTGTGACCTGTGGATGGAAACCAAGAGGACAAAGCGTATCCTTTTCTCTAGGCATTTTTTATTCCCTCTTTCTCCTCTCTTTGTTGCCTTTTCAGTGGATTGTTTCAGCTTGAGTGTACCTAAATAATACACACGCACATATGCACACATATATACAAACACACACACACACTGTCAGCCAGTCGTCAATCCATTATAGACACAGAGGAGTTTTTAGATTTGGAAATGTTGACAAGTTCTACACAAGGTTTTTCCCCCAGAAAGAATTCACACCAGATGTATATATACTCTTCCGTTTTTCTTCTTCTTCTTCCTTTTCAAAAATGTTTTTCTTCAAGTTTGACTATAGAATATTCTGCCTCAACTCAACTGATCATACGTAGAAAGTGATGTATATTATGAATATATAAGAGAGAAGAACATTATCTATATCTTTCTCCTGCTGATCCCTTTCTCTCTACCTAATATTTAAGATGGCCAGATGAAAACATTTAAAAACCTATACACACCTACACTTTTCCTCTTTTCTCCATAACAAAACGATGATGAACAATTTGTCTAGTGTTTAGATTACAAGCCAGAGGATTTCTTTCTTCTTCTTTTTTTTGTACAGAAAAAACAAAAAAATCTATAAAAAAATGATGAAGGCTAAAGAATGTTTAGCCTAGAGAGGAACAAATTTCTAAATAGTTAAAAGAATAGAGCCATTAAAATGTTTGGAGAATCAAAGAGAGAGAGAGAAACACAGAAAGGAAAAAGAAGAAGAGGAAAAAAGAGAGATGAGATGAGGTGCGTGTGTCTAGCGTTAGTCTCCTTTTATTACAAACACAGCGACGAGGCAAAACATAGACAGCACCATGAGAATAGCAAAAGAGAATCTTCACTCTCGTGAAAAACTGGTCCACATAGCTAAATTTAGCACAACGGCTCCTTCTTTCCTCTCTCTCTCGCTCTCTCTCCCTTTATCAAGAGTAAGTATATGTTATAGAATGGAAACCACCAACGTTCACAGGACAGAGATGAGCAACACCACACATACACACAATTCCCCAGCATTATGCATCACTCTCAAATATTTACCCGGTTTAAAGTTCTCCCAAAATATGTGTATGTATAGATAATCCCTCTACGAAATATGTAGAGGAAATTCTGAATTGCAATATAAGTGGGTTGACTTGACATGTACCAAAATGCAAGTAGGTATACATCTGTAGATCATGGCGATATCGGGACCCAAGGAAAAAAGGCATGAGAAAGTATTTTGTTAACGATATACCCCAGTAAAAATACTATAAATAAATGTTTACTATCCATCCCATCCTAATTTCTTTCATTCTCTTTTTTATATTACCTACATATTTATAATATATTATGTATAGTGATGATGATATGCTTTAGATCATTTCAAATGCTTCCAATTACAACTCGGAAATTATCCATCAAGAATTCAAACTATTTTATCTCTCCCTTTTAAACATAATATATTATTACTTTAAGTACGTTGACTCGTTTATGATCTATGCATTCATAATTTGTACTACAAATATGAATTTAATATCAAACAATCTGCGTACTTAATTTATTATATTTTAACTTGTTGTATTTAAAAAAAAGTTGAGTGGAAAGAAATACAAAAAAATACACTATTTGAAAGACCATACAGTAAATAAAGGGAAGCCTGTAAATATTTCATTTACATGTATTTTACAGGAATAGAGAATCTCTATTAGAGATAAATATGTGAGTAAAAAGAAATAGTTGAGCTGTTTTCAGCACAGTCAAGAACAAACTTATATGATAATAGAATGGGGAAATATATTCTTCTTTACATTATCCGGCTCTTCTTTTTCGCAGATTTCGGAATCGTTGGTAACTTGAAAAAAGCACTAGAAAAAAATTTAATAAAATAAAATTCATGACATAAAGATGCAAAGTCGCAAAGTCAAAAATATTACGATAAAAAAAATGGTAAATGTAAAAGAAAATAAACTTACTTGCAGGTTGTACAGATAGGGGTAGTTTTGCAGAAAACTGAAATAACGAAAGAGAGAGAACATGAGCCTTCAGAAATTCATATAAAAGTAAAATAGCATCATAATAATATTAAAAAAGAAGAGAAAACTTACTAGAAAGGCAGACACTACAAACGTAACCTTGTTGTATTAATTGTCGATGACAAAAGCAAGCAGCACGATAATCCACTGGATCTTGAGGTGGTAAAGCTAATTGCTTCCTCATTGAAACTTCAGGTGAAAAAATCCACTAAAATTTTGTTAAGAACAAAATGATTTAGAATGGCTTGAGTATACAACAGTCAATATTTGGAATCGAATATGATATGTTAATGATGATTACGAGCAAATATTGTAGTAGTCCAGCTATCTGAGGAGGTTTCAGGTAAACACCGCCTGTTAAATCAGCACCTTGACTCAATAGAGTTGCATATTGCCCAAGGACGCAAGCATCAATTATCACATTCTAAAAAGACAACACAACAAAATGAAACATTTAAAATTACACTGGAATGATGCTTGAAATGTCAGACAAGATACGTTTTGTAATGTACGTGTATTTTTGCATATGTATACCTGTTTTTGGGCAGTAAAAAATACATTCATAAAGGCCATGTACTGAGCTGAGGATTCAGAACTACCAGAAACTACGAGAACCCGAGAGTTTAATTTTTCTCCAGATTTCAAATCTTTCTCCTTCCTGCAAACAAAAAAAATGTGAAATAAGTATATTTCCTTATGAACAGTGAAAAACTTGTCAAATCAATGTACGGAAGTACAATGAATAATAATATAACATGTACCTGTTAATGTAGGTGAGAGCTCTTGCCAATGAACTGGCCAGACAAGATGAGAGACCGGAACTTCCGATATTTGCGAGAGCTTTACTTGTAACGAATGATCTATCTTTTATGATCTCTTTCGTTTTTTCACGGACGATGCTTTCCAATTCTAAAAACACTTCATGTTGTCCATCCTCTTGACGGTAAACTTTTGGTTTCCCACCACCACTTCTTTTTGGTTCTGGAGGATAAATAAAGTGACTGTAAAAGGAAAAGAAATGATATCTATATTATTTTTATTTAATAGTAAATTACACCATCTCTCAAATCTCAAGGCATGAATCCACAAACGCATACTTTCAGTTCGCAATCTCTGCCTGTATGTATAAATAAAATAAATATCCGTAATATATTTACTCACCAATTATTGACATGAGATGCAATGATGGCAACTTGATTACCGGCTTGAAACATGAGATGAGCATTACAGAATGCAATTACAGCGTCCACACATTGAAAGAATTGTCTTGTATCCGTCCGAATGTACTTTTGTGATGGATTCGTATCAAGTACCACAACCAACAAACTATTTTCAATCTCCATTTTGTTTAATTATATCCAAATGCTTAATTATAATTAAATTACAGGACAATGCATTTCATTGCAATATACAAGTCGGAAATCTCGGAAAATTGGGGAAGTCGAATTTTGAAAAGTACAAGTTGCGCTCCGAGTCCAAAAAGCAATTGGGCAAAATGAGCCACGATGGTTTTTTTCTTTGTTTTTTAATAGAAAAAAGAACGGAAACGTTTTTATTTTTATTGAGTTACGAAGGCTTCAAGGGGCATGGACTCGTCGAAAGTCTCTTCCCAGTAGGACTTCATTGTGGAAATGAAATAGTACATGATTATACACACTTTGAACAGTAAAATAGCTTCAAAAAGCATTTTCGTTTCTCATCGATCAGTCGTCAAAATCACAGGGTTGTGGAGATTGTGATTAACTGATAGTCAACACTCGAAAGCAAAAATGAAGATAGATTCATACCCAATCGGTACTACCAATTGCTATAAATATACAATCAAGATGAACAGAAGGAGGAGAATTACTACGAACGATAAGTATATAATATGTATTAGTATTTTCATCGGATTAACTTTGTCCAAAGTTAGCACAACATTTGTGTATCCATTTTAAATTTGAATAAGCTATATATGAGCCTCAAAAAAACAACTGCTTACCAATGTTATGTAACTACATTTCCAACATACTCAGCATATTAACTATGTTCTAATCGTCCATAAAGTAAATAGCCTGCATCAAAACTTTCAGTGACAACATTTTGCACTGAATCTACGATATATAGTATATAGACTTGTATAGAGTCTATATACCTACACACACACACGTGCGAATCATAAAATATCCATTTAGATTTAGATCATATTACTGCATGCATAGAATTTACATACCGACAGCCAAACATGTTGGATGCAATATTCCTGGATCATTTCGGTACAAGTTTATACTTACTTAATAATACTATTATTTCAAGCACTTAAATAAGTATATTAAGTTGGGACTGGACTGTTTTGATGAACTCTAACTGCAACTATGTATAATTATTATATAAATATGTGACAAATTCTTCCACAAACTTCCCGATATAAAATTTGGCGAATGTTTATTATGTTGCTATGATAAATATCCAACTGAAATTTCGAAAGTCTCAATTGCATATTAGTAAAACCCCTAAAAACTACAAAAAGGAATTTTCGTCAAATACCTGCGAGCATTGTATTGCGTTGTATTGTACAGGTATTATATTGGCATAGCAGGTCGCGACTTTGAATCATGATGATCATGGAATCAATCTAACCGATTAGCGGTTAGGTTTCGACCATCATTAAAATGCATTGTTCTTAGCAGTGACAATTATTTAGCAGCATGTATTTATGCACTTTTACTTTGGAGGGACACCACACGTTCAAATGCATTCAAAATTATTGAAAAGTCGGTAATGGCTTTGAAAATTAAATTTATCACACTACTCCGGAAAATGAACTGGAAATGGAAGGTGCATACACATTTAATATGCATCATAACATATAGCTGGTTATATTTGCATGGTTCCAAAGATAAATGTACTTACAACTTGTTTTAATTTATTTACAGAGGGATCAGCAAAATAATGACGAGTAACATTAACAAGAACTTCAGTAGCAGTAGCAAGACAAAAAAATCCAAAGACTTTACAAAGAAAAGTTCTTATAGTAGCAGCTTTTCCAGCGAATATGTTCCACGAAGCAGTTAGTATAAACATTCCTTTTCATACTTATCAACGAAATTAAACTATTTACTTACTTAATTGATTATAGTTTGCCAATAATCATGTTGTTTTGATTCTTATGATTTGGGAAAGGTAAACAACCCGGTTCAAATCATCCAAGTAAATCAGGCACAGGGGCTAAACCAAAAAATGGGGACGAAGAAAAAAATAGTATGCAAACTAAATCAATAAATTATGAGAAATTGCTGAAATTAGATTAGTTAAGTGTACTACATATATAGTATTATATTGTATCGAAAGAAGTTTCCACATAATTTCAATTTCAACATTGTTTTTATTAAATATAGAGAGGCTCTACTCGTTTTCCATCACAGGGCTACTCAACAAATTACTAAACTGTGATAGACCACAGGCAAAACCCATCAATTTTCCTCCACATAATCCACCGCCTCCTCCTTTTTGCCCCCCTCCACAAAATTGCAGCAGCCCTAGACCCCAACGATCGTACGCATAAAATATGAGAATTTCCAGACTTGGAGTTATACAGTTAGAGATAATAATGTTGACATTTGACCTGACAATATATCTGTTAAATTATTACATATTTTTATTTTAGATTTTGTATACCTATGCCGGCTATGCCTCAGCGTTCAATGCTTCGTCCAATGCCTTGTCCGAGACCAATTACAATTTGTCGTACGGTGTGTCAACCACCTTCAGGTGTGAACTTTTGTTATTAATTAAACTTGTCAAATCCAATGGGAATTAAGGTACGCAGTTGCGTATATTGTATAATAATAATATTTAAAATATGTTGAAGGTTGCCAGTGTCCCTGTCCACCTCCATGTGGTCCACCAAGACCAAAGATTTGTTGCTGTTTTCCAAACCCTTGCAATCCATGTAATCCGTGTTGTGTGGATTGTTCTCCATGCCCTTGTGCCCCTAGTTGCTGTAATTCAAGCCCTTGGTGAGCTTTTCATCTCAAAAATGATGTCATATCTATACATATATTTGTTCCAAATTAACTTTTGTATTTAAATAATCACTGATTACGATTTATTTGTACTTTGTTCAGTTGTGGAACGCAGCCATGTTACAACAATTGCAATTTCTATCAGACATGCCAAACGGCGGAGGACTGTGGAGGGAATAAAAGGAAAGGTAAATCCAAACAGTCGGATGAGAGCGATTCAGATAGTGAGTGTGAAAATGTTAGTGCGAGAGCATCGTCCTCAATACGGAAAAAAACAAATCACAGATCTACTGGTACGATGGATAAATCTGGAGGGTCCAGCGGAGAGGGCAATAGTAACGACAACGACGATTCTGGGTCTGGACAATATGTACCAACTGCTCCATCAAAATCAAAATCAAATACTCGCCGATCTGGGAAAAGTGGTGGATTTGATCCCGATTATTAAGCAGTTTTAATGCCTGTATTAAATATATTCATGTACACATGTGGTGGCCCTCGAACAAATCAGTTCCAAATTAAATTCCTGTGTTATACATTTTGAATTATAATTTTCATGGAATTAGAGAGCAATTTTTAAATTGCAATGCAATAAATATCACATAATATAGTTTTTAATATCTCGTCAATCTCAAATAACTTTTGCATGGAATTCCATGTGATCGAAAAATATAATGTATTATACATCAAAATGTAGAT
>JAIUND010004702.1:0-11194 GCA_034699125.1 Gisinianus flammeolus
GCTTTGGTGTTGGCTTTAGAGTTGGTGGTGGAATTGGCTTCGGTGTTGGTTTCAGTGTGGGTTTTGGTGTTGGTTTTTGTGTTGGTTGTGGAGTTGGCTTTACAGTTGGTTTAAGGGTTGGTTTTACAGGTATTGATGTACATCCTCGGAGGCTGGAAGAAGCGGTCGAGAATTCATAATCATCGTGATGTCGCTGAGGACGGTGTAGAATTGGGGATAGTCTAGAGTTTGGGTACGGAGAGCCAGTTTCAGATGAGACTTTATCGTTTTAACGACAGCTTCCCATAGACCACCCATGTGGGGAGTAGCAGGAGGGTTGAAATTCCATTCAATCCGAAGCTGGACCCGAGCTGAATTTCCCAACTTCTCTCGATTCTGGTACATCCACCGCTTAATTTCTTTGTTTAATTTCTTTGTTTAATTTCTTAATTTCTTAATTTCTTCCAACGAAATTAGTTCCAAGACCCGAATGAATTGTGGTGGGGAATCCTCGGGGATTGGTATGACGAACGATGGCCATCATGGACTCGTCAGTTGAGAGCTCTTTCACAATCTCCAGGTTAACCGCCTTTTTACTCATACAAATAAACACAATAATCCAAACATTAATAACTTCATACTCATCACTCTCAAGATCCTCTTGAGGAGTGAATTTACCCCTTTTATTTCCCTTCATGCCTCGGACCGTCCTCCAAATCTTCTTCTCTTTTTTCTCCTCCAGATTGAGAATCCTTCGAATGAAAAAAGGTCCAGCACCATCAATTCCAATATCTCGAAAAGGAAAAGTCCCGATCACTCGTTTGGAGGGGAGATTTCCCATGAGCTGGGGAACTGGTGCGCAGACGTACGGGAAACAATCCCGACACTTGGAGACGATAGAACGTGCATGAGGGAGTCCTCTGATGATCCGAAATTTGGCAGCCAATTTAAACATCATTAAATGAGCTCCTCCATGAAGAGTCTTGATGTGGACTTGGCGAAGCAGCAGCTTTGAGAAAAGGTGATCCCACCAAAGGATCATCGGATGACGTTCATTGAATTTGAGGGCCGAATGTTGAATTCTCCCTCCGACACGGAGGATTCCCTCAGAATCCAGAAAAGGGTTGAGTCGAGTGAGACGAGACTTGCTGGGAAGTCTGACTCCATCTCTCATCGTGGCGAGCTCCACAGGGAACATATCAGCTTGTGCGAATCTGACGAGAGTCTTCTCTGCTTGTCTCAATTCTCTGAGCGGAGGTCTTCCAGTAGGTATATAAGTACCCGCATCATGAGTCCGCATTATCTCCTTCTTCAAATGGATGAAGCGAGTAAAGTAGGCGATGACTCCCATCATACGGTCCAAGTTAGAAAATTGACGAAACAAAAAGAGATTAGACTTTCCGTTTATCAAATGTACATACAAATTGGGCTAATTCCAAGTCATATTGGGCTGGAGGGATATTTTCCACAGCTACGGGGGCTCTTCTTCTTCTCTCATCCATGGAGTCCCGTGTCACCAGTAAGGATGATCGATCAACACTTGAGGAGGACAGCCTTGGGAGAGGAAATCAGCTGGATTGACTCCAGTAGCCACATAATTCCAGCATCTATTTATCCCTTGAGAATAAATCTGGATATCCTCCACTCTGTTGCTCGCAAACATTTGAAGATCGGCTGGATCTCTCCGGATGCAAGCGAGAACGGTAGTTGAGTCGGTCTATAAGCAAATGCGAGAGAATTGGATTCTCATATCAAAATTCTCCACCACCTCGTCCGTGAGGTGAGCTCCAATCTGAGCTGCCATCAACTCCAGTCTGGGAATTGTTGGTTTCTTTATTGGGACGACTCTTGAGCGAGCAGCAACCAAGTGAGAAATCCAAGGGTCCGATCCATGCTTGGAACGGAGGTACACGCATGCACCGTAAGCATCCTTGAAGCATCAGAAAATCCATGTAATTCATAAATAATGGATTGAGACCTTTGACCTGGGGTAACTAAACGGGGAATTTGAAGCTTGGCCAAATCCGGCAGATTAGTTTGATACTTGTCCCAAATTGCTTTGACTCCAGGAGTCAGCTCATCATCCCATCCTATTTTAGATTTCCAGACTTCCTGGAGGATGATTTTACCGGCTGTGACGACAGGGGAAACCAGTCCGGTAGGGTCAAAGAGCTTAGCAACTTCAGATACAACGTATCTCTTTGTGGGAGAGCGAGGTCCTCGTTTGATCCGGAAGTAGAAACATCCGGTCCCCACACTAGGATTTAGATGAAGTCCCAACGTCTTCAAATTTGATTCTTCATCGAATGGTCTGTCAGGGTTGATAGTCCATTCCGCTCGAGGGATAATTCCGAGAATTTCCGGTTTAGTGGTGACCCACTGAGTGAGATGATAGCCGACGAATTCCGTGAGACGTCTCAAGTCATCTACTAGCTGGATGCCTTCTTCCACTGAATCGACTCCACTCCATAGGTTGTCCATATAAGTGTCCACATCAAGAGCGGCTGCGGCTGCGGGATGAGACATACGGTGGATATCTATCGTCTCCTTCAAGATCCTCAGTGCTAAAAAAGGAGAGCAAGATAATCCAAAGGGTAAAACCGTCATACGAAACTCACGAATGGGTGAGTCTGCATTTTCTTTTCATAGAAAACGCAAGAAATCTCTCTGATCCGGATGGATCTTTATCTGAAGAAACATTTTCCTGATGTCTGCTCCCAATAGGTAGAGGGGGGTTCGCATCCTGATGAGGATTCCCGCCAAATTATTCTGAAGATCCGGTCCCGTGTGAAGCTGATCGTTCAAGGAATTCCCATTTGACGTGAGAGCAGACGCATCCATGACAGGACGCACTTTAGTGGAGAAAGATTCCTCCTTGATTACCATATGCATGGGAATATAGTAGTGGAGGTGTGGGGGCGTGTCCACTTGATCGGGAGGTATCTCCTCTTCTGGATGTTTGAATTTGACATTCCACACAATTTCCTGGAGGTTTAATTAGCTGAATTTTCCTAATCTCTTTATTCTCATTGCTTTTCCGCAGAGCACTTGTTTAGGAAAGAATATACGACTCAGGAATGCTTCCGAGCTCATTGTTCATTGGCTGCGTGGTTTTGTTCGTGAGTTTGTACATTCATGACTGGAATTCCGTTTAATTTCTCTACTCGCTCCTCCCCCAAAAGTACAAGACCGACCGAAATTTCATTATATTGGGCGTCATCGATTTTTTCCTTGTTTTTCTATTATCTCTGCGTTGTCTATTACGGTATGCGATAAAAATGTAAATTACCAAATTCAAAATTCAGGATTCCTCCGAAAAAAATGGATTTTAATTCCAAACTTCTTGTACTATTTCCTTAAGGGATTTACGTTCAATTGGCATTCATCAAGAATTTTGGGGATGATTTGGAATCTGGAGCAAAACGAGTCGGGTAAATTTTAATTTTTAAATGAAACTCTTTACGAGGGAAACTTTATACTTGTTCAATTTCTCATTTCAAAACGCATTACCGGAAAATCTTGGCCTTTTATAACTATTTAAACAAAACATGCCGAATTTTCCAGCGATTTCAAAAACGGTCGGGATTTTGGATTTTGGTGGAATTGTTTTCACATGCTTTTGAGGAATCGATCCTGGATGTGTTTTTACAGGTCAGAAGCATTCAGGTCCACATTGAGCTCGATAACGGGTCAATGTGACGAAGGCCGTCGGATGGAGCTTCGATTGAAATACTTCAACTTGATCTACTCGAACATTATCTTCTCGTGGAAATTGTACTTGATCACAGTCTCAATCACACCTTGGTACTTTGGAATCCGGATCATCCTTGAACATCCCGTCACATCCGCCGCCAGTTTCTTCCTGGCCATCTATCATACAACCATGTTCATCGTCATTTATGATAAGGCAAGTCCCGACACAAACATCATCCATTATTCATGATCCACCAATTTTTTGATGAATAATAATATCGATCCTAGAGACCTTGTAATTGACTAAGTGTTTTTATGGGGCATTATTTTGTTGTAGGCATTTTCGATTCCGGTAAAGATGGAACAATTCAAGAATGCAGTCCTCATCGCCTCCAAAAGACTTCCGTACAAAGTCCAAAGGGACACGATCAAACGACGGGTCCTCTCCATCCCAAATATGACCATCAAAGTGGGGCAATTCAATACCCTCGAACGGAATTCAACGCCCATCTTCCTTGACTTTATCACAAAACAAGTCTGCAGTCTCCTCCTTGTTTTTCGATGAGCCCATCCGAATTCACAATATAATACCGAAGGAAAAAAAACACTTAAGTCTCTAGCTTTCGCTTCGATCCTGAAAAAAAAACTTGAAAGAAAAATATTCAAACGTCCCCGCAAATGCCAAAGTTTGTTTTCAAAACGTAAAAAAAATGACACTAAAACGAAGCGTATTAAAGATTTTTTGAGCTCATGATGCTCACCGATGCAGCATAGGAAATCTGATGTGAAAAGTTTACCTAAAATCCATATTTGATTGCAAATAGGCAAATAGTCATTTATGTGCATGTAAAGATTGAATCAATAATTTATTGAATGTTTTGAATAAAATTTCCAGTGCTTTTCTTTGTAATTTGGTTTTAGTGGTGGGGTTTGAATGACGACTTTAGTTAAGTTTTAGATTTTGAAACCACACGTTGTTTTTTAAACTTTGAATGTAAAATGACGATGTCCATTTCCATTTTGCATCTGAATCCTTTTGCCGGTGACGTTGTTGTCTCCTAGACTATTTACCAGATTTAGGGTGTCGAAGCAAAAGGAATTTTAAAATGCGGGACATTTGAAAGTCACCATGTTTTTTAAGGCTTTCGAGCATTTTCTCCTCTCATTTCGGGGAAGTCGGTGTTGTGGCGGATGACAATTCTGACTGTGTATGCGCTCTTTTCATCCCCTCCGCCACCGTCTTTATTCGTCATCCTCAATATTGTTGGCCCCGCGCAAACTCGCCGATTCCATTGGCGTTGACATTGACGCGGGAATGCAGTTGGAGCCCCCGCAGAGTCCGTTTGTCTCTGAATCCGACAACGTGGCAAAAAAATCTGAACAGCGACTGCATTCATAGACAGTTTTCATTTGTCTGGGACTTGATGCTCCTCTTACCGTTTTCCAGGGACCAAAATGACGAACAGGCGAATTCCGCTGATCGAATATAATTTTGAAAGCTAATTGGAGAGCCGCGTGTGTGGTTAGATTGGAACAGGCAGATGCAGAGTCTTCATGCTGCTCAATAAATTCCCAACAGATGGCTTCACTGCCACCAAATAAACTGGAAAGTAGAGACATTGAATATTTTTGTTTTACCTTCGACTATTGGTGAGCCATATAGATATATATACAGAAATGTCTTGATTGGCTAATTAGAAACATGATTGGACTTTCAACGTACTTTGTGTCAGTAGAAAAAGACTTTGTTGTTCTCTCTGAGTATCGAAAGTGCTGGATATTCTCTTTAATGAATAATCGCGTCCTTTCCCGCTTCATGGGGACCGATAGAATCAAAATGGAATAGCACAGGAATATTCGCACGTCCGGGAAGAACTGAAAATGTCCACACATTTTTAATTTAGTGTTCAACCTTTTCCATTTGAGGAATAATTTCTATTTTTTATTTTTTTTTGAATTGTGTTTTTTACGGATTGGCCAGAATTGATGTTGATGAAATTAAATGAGGACTGGATGGACTTGAGAATGTCGCATTTGACGACGAGGGATTCCAAAAAGCATTTGTCATCCAACCAGGCCGCCGTCAGAATCCCTGTGAATAAACAAAACAAAACAAAAAAGCCGTTTTTGTGGGGGGGGAAGTCGGATTTTTCCTTGATGACTGTTCAACCGGACATTTTTGAATTGTCGCTGTAGACATTTCTATACGGATATTAGAATAAAATAAATGAGTAAACACAATATTGTACAGTGGAAAGAAGTATACAGTACCGATCCACTTGGAAACAATCTCTGATGTTTTATCCTGTAAAAATAAATATTTATTGATTTATTAAAGCTATACATACAGATATCGTGTTAAGTTCAAAATCGTACTATAATTTTTTTCCTTAATTTCGTTTGACCGGGTTTGACCTGCGCTGGAGGTCAAAGTATTAGAGATGAAGCTTTGGGTCAGGTAACATTATTGTCCCTCATGACCTTCTGTACAATAATTTCGCTTGACCCAAAGCTCCATCTCTAATACTTTGACCTCCAGCGCAGGTCAAACCCGGTCAAAGGAAATTAAGGAAAAAAATTATTGTTCGGTTTTGAACTTAACAGACGATATATATTATGTGAATGATTTTGAGAGGGAAGGGAAATTTGTATGTGTGCGGGATGAAATCCAAACCTTTCTTGCACTCTTGTATATTATTGATTTATCGATTACTCGTCCTCCTCTCATGTCGTCAAGTCTACAGATTTCCAGTGAAACAATGGGAAGTGAGGCGATGAACTTCTGAAACGGCTCAAATACAAGCAACCGCCTTTTTACATTCAAACTTCCCTTCACCTCCACCATGATTGACTCTCCCAAACCTAAAGCCACACACACACACACACACACATAACCAATTAAAAAATCTTGATGGTAGACAACAGACAATATACATATGTATATAGTTCAATAGAGTTTTGGTCGTCAATTTAGAGGAGGGCAAAAGTTTACCACACGACTTTGGTTGATCATAACTCAAAAGCCTAACGCAGTATAAAAATGTTATTGATACAATTGAAAAATCTCGAACGTTCTCTGTCCTTCGTAGATTTGGTGCATTACGCCAATTTCAATTAGTAACCATTTTTTTTTCAGTTTTGAAAAAGAGGGTCCACAAAGGATTAAATATGGTGTGGGCAAAAGTTTACCAGTCAACTTTAATCAAAGAAAAAAAGTAGGTTATTCTTGAATATGAGGTTTGCAAACATTTGACGACTTAATTTGTGTTAATAAAAAGCAATTAAAAATGTCAAACGGCCAAAAACAATGTTTGAACCAGAAATATTATGTTTTGAAAAAGTGCTTGACCGAACACACAGGCGAAACCCACAGTTTCTGCAATTTCAGACCATTTTTTTGTTCAATCACGGTAGGAATCGAAACTTGATGTTTCACATCAAAAATATTGATTGTAGCGGCTGAAGGTCGTTCTAGGCTACAAAAAAAACATGTACAAGTCAACAATTAATAGCCAACCGTTTAGTTGTTGTTTAAGTTCTACGACGTGGTAAACTTTTGCAGGTGGTAAACTTTTGCCCTCGGGTCCTCTACTTTCATGATTTAATACTCCAATTCAAATATTTCTCAATTAAATTTAGTCTATCTGCACATTCAATATGGCCGCCATATTTCTATCAAATAAACTATAAAATAATCAAAAAACCTACGTAACACGAACTGCAGTATTTCCAGCACAAAATCAGACGAGAATTTTTGAAATTGTGACGAACTGCTGTATATAATTTCATTAAAAGCTTGAACAAAGTTCAATTCCCCATCCTTTTCTTTTAGTATCATGTTTTCAATTTTCCAATCCACCGTCTGTTGAGTTTAAAATCCACAAAACAATTGCACAGCGGGCATTTCAAATCCTAAATTCCACCATTTGTCTATTATGACAAACAAGGCTAGCCAATCGGGTGGACCCGAGATACCCGACCCGATCCGTCCGTTTGATTACATTGTGTACATAATAACTCGGGTCCACCCGGTGGCCATGCAGCCTTAATGACAAACAAAATAATTGCGAAAAGGGATGAAAGCATTGAATAAACCGTCAAAGAGATGAATGTAAAATCGTATGATTGGGGAAAAAATTATATCTATATAATCACCATTCTCAGCTGTTTAAGGGATTTCAGTTGATGGCAAAGTTTGTAAACAAATGAGGGATTGAGATAATCGGCCGTCATCGCCGTCTTTATCTCACATTTGATTTTGTTGACGCAGAACCCAGCGAATCCATTACTTTCCTCCACATTTGCTTCACAATAAAGTAGGGAAAAGAATGCCCAAAGTTGATGCTGGAATTGGCCATTGTATTCCTTGACAAGCTTCATCAACTCCTTTCAATCAGAAATTCCCAAGTTTCACAATTGAAATTAGAGGAACGTGCGTGTGAGTGTGGAATTGGATATTTATCTACATATTTGTGTACAAAATAAAATCACCTGAGGCGGTTCGAATCTCTGGCGTCCTTGAAGCATCCCGAGAATTTTGAATCCAAGAAAGGAAATGGAATCCCAGTCTGAGAATGCCATCATCTTCTCTACAACCCAAATGGAACCGTGCGCACGTTGACCCAGTTCTCTGTTCTTTATATGGTACTCAATGCTCAACATTTCCTTCAAAACGCTTTCCACGTCTTTTGGTAGACTCATTTCTTGGAGGTCAATGTGACAATCTCTGGCATTCCCTTTAGTCAATATGTGAATTTTGAAGACTAGAGAGGAGTCGCAGGTGTTTTGAGGCCATTTCCTCTCCTTCAGAGCCCCAGTCACAGTCGTCAAATGAGGATAGTGTGTGAAAGAGGAAGACTTATCAAAAATGATGATGGATTTCAGAGAGCGTGCGAGCTCCACCAATGGATCGGATGATTCTTGTTGGCGTAACGCCTTTTGAACGAGTCGGTGGATTCGGATTTTGGAATCCCCATACGAATATTTGTACACGTCCAGGAGGATCATGGAATAATTATTGAGGATCCCGAGTGTCTGTTCAAACTCCAAATCCTCCAAATTCCCCGTTTGCTCGGTGTAGTGAAAAGCGGAAAAGATATTGATTTCGTCTGGGTTGAAGTAGGCCAACTTGTGGAGAAGATTCAAAGCACGCTGTCCCACTTTCGGATCATTCCCAATCGAATCGAAAGTTTTGCTCCAGACGTCCGCCAAAATCAAATCGTAGTCCGTATTCCCATCTTTAAACCGGTAATTCCAGGTTTCGGAGTCTCCAAACAAGTCGATGTATTCTTTGATCACAATGAAATATTTCCGTCGGGAAGAGGAATTCTCTTTGATCCAAGACGCAGCAATGTCCACCGCCAATGGAAATCCGCACAAAATTTCATCATGAAGTTTCTTAATCTGCTTCAAAACTTCCGATGTGAAGAGATTATCAGTAGTTTCCAATTTTGATTTAAAGAGTTGGATCGTCTCTTTTTCTGTAAAATCACCGAGTCGAATGATCTCACTAAAATGCGGCCAAAACTTGTTGAATCTGCTCGTGATCAAGACGGCGGGTTGAAAGTCCAAAATTTTGGCGGGTAAAAAGGGAAAAATCCCAAAAAATCCGGGTTCCGAAATCCATCGCTCGGCATTATCAAAAATAAAGAGAGATTTCTTTTTTGAACCATTCAAATGATTGTAAACGTCGCAGAAGATTTCCTTAATTTCCTCCTTGCTGAACTTTTGGTCCTCTCTTTTCAGGATTTTATTTTGGATTTTGAGCTCTTCTGCCAAGTCCACAATATTTTTCCTTAGCCCAGCAAAGGACGCCGAGTGGATCCAGAAAATGAAATCAGCGTCAAAGTCCTTTGAATACTGATAGACAAACATTTTGGAGAGCTGAGTTTTCCCTTTCCCGCCAAAACCACACACGACGACGATCCTTCTCCACGGATTTTTCTCAGATGCAGTGGCTTGGAATTTCCCATGAATCTTCTCCAACACGTCCAATCGGATGACAGCATTGTCCATGGGCGCAGAAGGATACAGTTAGGCGGGATGTCCATGGGAAGCCGTGGATGGACCGCTCACATGAATATTCAAATTCCCGGTGACAATTAAATCCCGCCCAGCACTTGCCCCCGTCGTCCCGGATGAAGTCACATGACTGGCACCAGCAACCGAAGTATTAGTTCTATACAAACAAAAAAAACCAGCTGCTATTACACAAATAATCTGAGAAATGTGACCACAGTCATTCTCCTTTTTCCACATGGTCTTACTGCGTCTGAATTTGATCTCCACCAATTTTCGTGCCCAAATTTTGAGTGGAAGGACCGGGATTTTTAAAGTCATACTGCTGAATCTCCCCATCGATTTTTGTTTTGGGCATTTTCACTTTTACAATCCAAGTTTCTCTGTTCACTCCTCAACTTGTTCAGTCGTCACTCTATAAATTCCCACAATGAAACAGTCCAAATAAAAAAACTGCACTTTCCCCACAGACATTTAAATCTTAAAAATCCCGCCAGGACAAACAGACAATAATTCTTTGCAAAGGAAATGAAATGAAGAAAAATAGAGCGAATTTCTATCGGATAGTTTCCTTTTGATTTATTCACAATTTATTTTATATAAGATTTTGTATTTATAAATGCATAAAATTCAATTCACAATATGTGTACAAAGGAAATTTGGATTAAATGTGTGTTCAAAAAATTTCAAAAAAAAGAGAGGATATTTCCGTGTTGGAGATGAACTTGAATTCCATTTTCCACACATGTGGTGATTAAAAAGGGAGTTTGGGATTTTGGGGGGAGTAGAGACAACCCGTGAGGGTCCAAACGAAGGGACCAAAAGTCCGTAAACTGATATCTGTTGTTTGTGTCACCACTTCATCGAGTTCTAGTACATAACTCTTGTCATTCCGCATCAAATCCGCAATCTATATATGTAGTCGTACAATGATGAAAACAAATACAAAAGAATATATTTAATGGCGGCGAGAGGTTTTTCAGTTCAAATTCAAATTCAAATGTGGGATAATTTGAAGATTTTGAATTCCAAATTCTATATATATAGATAAATCCGAAAATCCACTCTCACGTTGTACAGAATGTCCACAAATTGAATTATCATTCCGTTGGCTTTTTTCAAATATCCCGCGTAGGCCTTGAACCGCTCCGAAAGAATGTTGATGAAACGCGTTCCCACGTTTGCATCTCGTAACGAGTAATTGGCTGACCATGGAAATAAGAACATTACATGCATTTTAAAGGCTTGCCAATGTCAATCTGGGTACAATTAATTCAATTCAATTAATTAATTCAATTCAAATATTTAATTAAAGGACTTTGGGCGTGTTTTAATTTTACTTGGGGTGGTGGACCAGAAAATGAGCATGTCCGAATTCGTTGGGGCATCCAACTTCAAATTCTCCCCCTTGTCCACTTTTCCCGCATTCTTCAATCAAAAATAAATAAATGAGAAATGACATAAACAAAAAATTGGCGGGAAAATTAGAGCAATCAAGTTCATT
>JAIUND010004703.1:0-11193 GCA_034699125.1 Gisinianus flammeolus
TTCTACAATTATACATATGTATACCATATGTACACTACACATATTTCAATGAGATGAATGAAGTGTCTATTACTGCCTATGCGTGTGTATCCGTAATAGGTATGTGAACAGCTGGTATGGTTTTATTCTTGCGCGAAAACTTTTGTCAAGGTCTTTCAATGTTTTGCGTATCATTTGTGCATAGTATGCATGCATGCATGCATATGCATACCCAATCTACCTACGCTATACGTTGTATGTCAGATTTCTTTCAACGATTTCCAGTTGTCAAAATGCTTTAACTATCACAAATCTTACCTGTATGCATGCCAATTATACCTGCAAATTTTTACGCATTGGCTACTTTCTTTGTATTGTACTTATATGTACAGGCGAAATCCATATGGCCATGCAAGTATGTTTTCTACTTATGTGATGAAAAACGTGTCACATATACATGTATACTGTTAAATGCATCACTGAATGTTCAATAGAGCGTTCTTGCTTTGTTTACCAATCAATGTCTATATAAATATGTTCAAAATGTAGGTTTGTTGCGATTAGATATACTTCATTGAAATCCTAACTGTGAGTTCTATCATTTGCACATTCAAGGTTAACGAAACAAACGAGTAGAATAAATGTAGAGAGAAAATTCGCAACTGTATAAATGGAAATTGTATAATTTCACTGAAGTGAAAATGAAATATTTTATCGTATATAAAAAAGACACTCCCATACAAATGCACAATGATATTTACCAGTTGTTTTCATAAATACTTATGACTAACTGCAAATATGGTCGAAGAAGTGACATGTTATTTATAATGACTGAGGGTCAAGGTTTTTTAGTTGCAGGCAATAAAAAATGTTGTCTGTTTGTTCAGTAGTTATCTTCACATTTTACTTATCTCTGGACTTTTTAAAACAAGTAATAGTTTTTGTGTGTGTGTGTATATATTTATACATCTACAATACGAAATATAATCTATATTTTACACAAATAACAGTTTTTATGATTAATACTGTGTAATTAAATGATTTGATTTGATTATACTTAAACATTAATATTATTTAAACTTTTGTTTATTAGGAAATAATGATAAGATGTCAAACGTCGAAAATGTACTTAAATTATAGGGTTTTTTCTTTTGCTAGATGAGAATAAAACTACTATAAAATAGGAAAGGAAACTTTGATGACAAATTGTAGCATTCTCTTTGTCAATTTACTGCCATTCAAACATTGTGATAATTTATTGTTTTTACAGTAATAATTATCATTTTCGCACCGATTCAATCTGCTTCAAAATAAAATCGTACTACTAAGCCGGAAGACACAATACCGGAAGACGACAAACCGGCAAACGGTATTAAAGTCTGACAACATGTTATATCTGTTATTTTTCGTAAAATTAATTAAAACTTGTACTGCAATAATAGTAAATCAGCAGTACGTTGCAGAAAAGTATATAATAATAATATGTACTTGAATTGCTGTTGTTGTTGATTGATACCGACATTAAAACTTTGATATTTCATGTACTTGTAAGTATAATTTTTTTTATAAAAAAATAAACTTATTTGGAAAATTGTTATTTTGAAAGATATTTGCTTTAAACACAAAAGCATACACATTTATAAGTATATCAAACATAAATTAAAAGCTGAGATGCACTGTTTGTCTCTTCAGTCACGGAAGCAAAAAAACCCCCATAATGCATTATAGCGCTGTCTATTTTTTGTCATTTTTGAAGACGAGACATTGCTTTTTTTCATACGGAAACGCCCAGTGTTTAAAAATATTGTTAATATCATGGGAATAAAGAATTTGATATACTTCAAGAATAATAATATAATATAGTAGGTATAGTGTTAAAATAATTAATAAATATGACTACACAAGACAAAATAGTTTACGAGAAATATCATTACAAGTCTAACGTCGAATATGATTTCTCAGCTTTCTTGCTTTCTCTTTTAGTAAAAGCAGGTTTTTTTTGTAAGTAATTATAGAGATGAATCTCGAGAAATTTCTACAAACTAGAAGTATATTACTACTACTATTACATTGGTTTCAATTTGAATTCATGGGTAAAATATAAATAAAAGCTTTCTTTGTTACGTATTACAGATATATATCATATGTAATAACAGATTGTTTCATGATTCATAATTCCAAAAAAAAAAAAACGATCCGGGAAAAAATCTTAAAGAATTATAATATATATAACTACATAAAATGCCAAGCAGCCACATTAATGATTGTACTATTTATTTACTATTTCTAAAATGATTAGAGGTAATGTGGTCAAGGACTAATAGTCATTCATATACAATTATAATTGATATATTGACGAATATCGGTGGCTGACATTTTATTTGAATCGTGAAATTAGTTATTTGTTTTAATAGCAAGAAATTCAGAATCTTTAACCGTACACATGTCTTCCGACGTAAAAGTAGCCATTCATTCTGAAGGAAGGTTCGTACAAAAATGTGGCACAAGCAGACTGACAAACTAACTGCCAGACATACTTTTAGAGAGGCTTTTTTACCAGATCTGAGAGTTGAACGACCAAAGTGTACAAACTTGTCAACTTTTTATACTTTTATGGTTTGGATCTTGCATAAAAAATTTATCCGTAATTTTCATTCTCTTTTTGTTTGAAATCAAAGAAAACAATAACTGATCCAAAATTTGATAGTTTTATAAAAGTTTCCCTCTAGTTTTGTAATTCGAATACAAAACTGAAAAACGTCCATAAAAAATAGGGATTCTAATAGGAATATCTGAAAAACTGACGTTTGTTATACGTCGTCATTTGTTCTGTTGGTATGTCATGATTACATTGTAATGTGTATACCCACTAAAAATATAAAAGGTGAAAAAAATTGACACTAACGTGAAAATCCCTTTCAGGTGTGGTAGAAAAACCTCTCGTAATTTTTTTTTACATATATAATTCTGTTTAATTATATAACAATAATGATATCTTGTATTAAAATTGGTTTATTTTTTTGATACAGGACAAAAATACACACTACAGCTTTTTTTAAACGATAGTAAATGAAATGTAATTTTTGAAAAACACTCTTAAAACATTTTTTCTTATAATATATTATAATAACCAGCAGCAAAAAACGACAATATAACAATGTAAACCTTAAATTAATTAATGGGGAGAAGTACGGACGAAAGACTGAAACTTTATGACATTTTATGAGCAGTCTTACTCTTTGGTAGATTTTGGTTGAAGACACTTGCATACTTTTGTGGATTCAACTGAAGGCATGTGTATTGGAAGAAGCACTTTTCTTTAATTTTGGAAATGGACCATGAGTCTACAAGGCTAACGCGAATAATAAAGGTGAGGTCCTTTCTCTGACTGCAACTCATTCCTTTTACATTTCAGTCTAACGTCCTACTTCAAAAACGATTTGGACTTTTTGGCATTATATTACTTCCTAATTATATATTTTTAATATTTATTAACAAACATGCACACTACTGCATACGTCATACAAAAAAGTCTTGTTCACAAACACAGCAGCACAAGCGATTATGATGTATTACTCATAACGATTAATTAGATTACATCATCATTTTGAGATATTAAAATTCGTAAATACTTAGTCTAATCTTGTATAGCTTAGAGTTAACGCTATGAAATATCAGAGCAAATCTTTAATTAACACTAGATTGAAGACGTGTGAAAATATGTAACTATAATGAGGTATTTTCACACCTCTTCAATTTTATAACACTTCTTCAATCTTTAAGACTTTTAATGCATGTTTGATTCGGATGCATAGATCAACTAAATTATTGTGGAGCGTCAATGGCCCGTACAGTCGATCAATGGAGATAAAGAAGTCTGAAAAACAAACAAAAGAGTTGTGTAATAATTATGTTTGATGACAGGACGGTAAAATAATATACGGGTTAATTTCAGAGCATACTCACAAAAAAATGGTAAAGGTTTAAAAACACTCATTTTAGTGAGATAATGTGTCATCACTATGCCTAGGAACTACACCGATTTGAGACGATTTTAGTTTTAAAAACCAGTTGACCTCCAGCCGTGCGGCCAGATTGAGGGATTACAATCCTTCGAAATCCATTGGAGGGTTAGGGAGTGTACATCCCAAATTTTAGGACAGTGCCTAACTCTCCAAAGGATTTTAATTGCTCGGACTCGACAAACGCATTGTTGAGGTTGGGCAAAAGACCCGATCGCAATCGGCTGCCAAATGACCGAGTTGGTCCAGCAGCCGTGGAGGCCTCCGAAAATACCCGGTATGGTCTAGAAGCCTGAAAAACGGTCCGAATTCAAAAATTCCAAATCGGTGTAGTTCCTAGTGATGACACATTATCTCACTAAAACGAAAGAGTTTGAACCTTTACCATTTCTTGTGAGTATGGTCTGAAATTAACCCATACACACATGTAATTGTGGTTATTTAAAATTTCCAATATTTCAATTACCTTCCATATGATACCGCTCTACCAGATTATCCGCTGATTCCCATAGCTCGTGAGCGCTGATGAGGTTCATTGTGCTACTACACTGTTTGTACATTTGGGCATAAATAGAGCGGGGAACGGTTGCGACGTGATGATTTTGATGCGGGTGAGGAGAAGGCGTGTGGTGACCCGAAAGTAAACCAGAGCTACCAGCAGGCGATGAGGTCGGAGAGTGTGGTGAAGGAGTACTTAATTGCGGACTATTGGGTATTGGAACAACTTCAACGGGTGGAGCCTTTGCAAAATGATCTTAAAAAAAACAAATTTAGTACTTCCTTATTAATTTAAAAAATTCAGAGGAAATTTTATATGCATAATATATAAACCAATGTATAGTGTTGTGGAACTTTATAATGTACCTCGTATGAATGAAAAAATATTGCTACTAATAAGAATAAATATCTTACCTGTCAGGTACTGCACAACGTCTTTGGTTTCTCTCATCTTCATTTTGAACAATTTCAGTGACAACAAGGATTGGCAGCGCATGCTAAATGTTTTCAAACCAAATATTGTTAATAACACATGCCAATTCATTAATACAAATTTATATAACCAATACCCCGTTACAGATACTGTATATTATGAAAATTATTTATTTTAATTAATAAATAAATAGAATATTCATATATATTTATTCTGTCTATACCTAAGTACGATAATTTTAGCTTCCATGACATTGGAATAGTCTGCGCGACCGCTACGGAACCGGGTACCAATATATCGTATCAGACTGAGGGTATCTTTGTACATGGTGAAAGCCGCTTGTGAGCCAACAGCACGATCTCGTTCCATTGAAATTCCCGTTAAGATGAAGTATAGTCCCGCTTCTAAGTACATTGACGCTTGTGCTGTACCCAATTTCTCATTATCTGCTTTGTGCTTTAATCTCTTGGCTTCTTCTAAATAAGTATCCTGATCCCTGTTTGTCAAGAGGGAGAAAACGGTAAGAACCGATTAGTATTAATCAGGATATATTGTAATTGTCAAGCAATCCCAAATCACAAATAATGCATGTTTGGGATACATTTTTAATGAGTGGTTAAAAGAAGAAAATTTAAATTACCTAGAATAATAGTCGTCATGATGCTGCGTCTCGTTTCGATCAAAATAGCTAAAATAAATTGGCTGGGGTGGGACTGCAGGAGAAGGCAAGTGTAAAGGATTGATGGATGAATCTGGTGCTTGAACAACATCCAATTCCACTGGTGGGGTTCGAGTAGTACTCACAGATACTGAATCGCAAGGGGCGTAACCAAATACATTGGAAGACACTTCTCCGACTCCAGAATCCATATCATTCTGAAATTATTTTACAAAAAAAAACAAATCAATTACAAAGTTCGAACATAAATGTGGAATTCAAAATGTATGTAGTATGTAGTAGTATGTACATAAAAACGGCCAACAGTCTAATCGTTTTCATAGTATTTGAGTGTAGGAAATTATGTTTAAAGTACCTTTGAATGAGAATCTGGTTGTTCAAGTCTCATTTTTGAATTTTTCTTTGGTGACCGAGGTTTCTTTTTTACTCTTTTTCGACTTGAATGACTTTTAGGAGTAGTTTGTTCAGAATCTGAACATACAGCATCATCCCCCTGAGACTCTTGAAGTAGAGCATTAATAGCTTGATCACTTGAACTTCCCACACGACTCGAGTCGTAGTGAAGTCTTACACGATGAGAAGAGTCACTATTATTAACTATCAGTTCACTGCTACCTCCACCCCCCTTGTCAGAGTCTTTTTCAGATTTTATAGCACTATTGGCGGGAGGTCGTGGTAATTTGAACAGAGGTATTCGGCACATTAATGAGGAAGGATGTGACTTGCCGGATGCTTCTTCTTTGGCTCGAGACATGACTGCGATGGATGGATTACTCATGACACTAGTTGTAGGTGGATTAATTGTTACAGATGCTCCTTCATTAGAATTTTTATGAGAGCCACTTGATGTAGTTGTATTTGAATGCGTTTTATGGCCATGCTTTCTACCATGATGATGCGATGAGTGAGAAGATGAAGCATCTTTGCTGCTTTCCCGTTTCTTCCCAGTTTTCCCGGCTGAACCGCCACTTGAACTAGTCTTTGCTGTGTTAGTTTTGGAGTCCAAATCTCCATTATGAACAAGAGAAGTTGAATTCGTATTGCTTTTCCTTCCACTATCTTTAGCTAAAACGCGATTTGATGCTGAAGGTTTGCCTTTACCCCTGCTACTGCTACTATTATTATTATTATTTGAATTCCCTATGTTGTCTTCATTTTCTCGATTAGGACTTTCAATTCTTTCTTTTTTCCTTGATGGGCGAAATAATTTGAGTATAGTTTCATTTTTATTTCTATCTTGCACTACCTTTTTTGTTTTGTCAGTCTCCGGAGAGCTATCATCATCATCGCTTTTTACTATATGACGCTCAGATGAGGATGACCGGGCTCGGGGCCTCTTTCGCTTTCCCTGTGTATTTCCTTGCTTCCCTCCCGCTCGGGGTTTTTCTTGTGGTATCGATCGGGAAAGCAATTCTTTTGATGGTTTCTTTTCGTCATCTTCACTACTTGTGGCACTTAGCGTGTCTAACATTTTAGACGTTACATTTGCTGATGCGGATGGACCTTTACTTGGAATTGTTGCTGGTACTTTCACTGGAACAAAAGTTTCCTGTTTCACTTCGGGAATTTTACGTGGAGACTTCCCTGGTACCTTGGAATATGGACCTTCGTTTGATTCTAAATGGGCTGCATGCGGGACATTATTGGAAGATTTTGAAGCAATTTTGCCACTAGTAGATGGGGTCTCTGCAGGGCTAGACACGGACTTTCCAAATACAGATGTAGATGTAACATTAGACTCTAACTTTACTAGAACCTCTCCCGGAGATTCTTCAGAGTTCATTGATTTTCCATCCTTAAAGTTTTAAATATTATACATGAGATTGTGAGTATTAAGATGGAAATATTCTGCAAATGCAAAGTTTAAGCTTGTATATGGATTGAAAATTGAGAAAACTGAGTCTGCTATAAAGAAGTAAGGATACGGATATTGCTAAAAAATTATTATTAATAATACAAGCATAACGAATCAACCCTTTTTATGAAAATTAATCTACAGTTAATTGTTTAGTATATACAAAAATCTAAAACAATTGACAAGAGGAAATATAAACTTGAAAACCGAATGGGCAAAGAAAAAGTCAAAGAGCTGTAGGTGTTGAATAAAACAACTCTCAATTTGGAATTCCATTCATAAGTGATATAAATTAATGCAAACATTAGAAAAAGATTTTATCCTACCTTTGGAGATTTCGGTCCACTAGAATCCGGAGTTCCTTTGATATTGTCTTTCCTTATGAAAGATCCCAAATTCCAGCGAGTAGGTGAATTCTTTGAATAAATAATGATCAAGAATCAGCATATTAAGACGTATTTCATAGATTTGCAACTGGCATTATTGATGAATGATATTACTATAGAGTAATCGTTAAGTAATTGAAAGCAAATTCCATAGTTTGTACACTATTCAAATTCTACACCCAAAACGAAACATTTACATAGCAAACCAATACATTTTTCAAACTTTATTGAATAAACTTTATTCAAATATAATCTTTTATGGATTCCTCATATTTCAAGGTGAGTCTACCCGTAGACAAAATAACTTACAGTGGTAGGAGGTGGTTTTGCAATAGCAGCATCCAGATTATCTGTACCTCCTTGGCTACAGCTGCTTGAGTCTTCAGAATCAGATCCAGTAGACTCACTATCACTTGAGCTACTGTCGCTGGAATCCATTTTCTTTATAGGAGAGGGAATATTCGTCATTCCGTCGCGAATGGACCTTTATTACAAACGAATTATTAAGTTGAAGGATACGACTTATTACGACAGAACTACGTAAGTAGTTCCCTAGTGTGTAATTAGTACACATCATGCCTTAATCCCACGCCTTTCCAAAAATATTTTATTATGAGAAGAAATGAAAACTTACTGAACGATTTTTTCTTCACTTTTGGAAGCCTATACAAGCATACAAACAAATTTACAAATAAAATAATTACAATATCCCCTTATTACATTACATCTTTACTGACTGCGTCTTATTAAATACAAATCATTAGATGTAATTTATTTTTGTTTATATGTATATAAATAATAAAGTCGAATTACTCTTCGCGGCGTAAATTTCTTAGTAGGACTTTCTCTTACTGGAGTCTGAGGAAATGCAGTTAGAGGAGTCGTTCCATACTTCATTTCCTAAAGAATGGATACAATAAAATTATTCATTCAATTCATTCTGCACCATATATTATAATTCAGAATACTAATAACTCTAAATACATGGAGATGGATAAAATGTAGTTTCTTACCTTTATAATGCTCTCTAGCTCAACTTGGCTGTCAACCTACATAGAAGATGATTCGCAAATTCTTGTTACATAATCAGCTTATCTTACACTTATATTTCACAAGAGACGCATTATACAAGGAAATGATACAAAAACAATGATATATGCAATAGAATAACGTATCCTTTTATATGATGTTGATAATAATAAAAACAACATTCAATCAATCAATAGTATATGTATATACAGTAATATATAGTATTTCGAAACGTCTAGATTTGTTAGTATTAAGAGTTTTTTCAGAAATAAAATGTAATGTTACTTACACGTTCCAGTGCTGGCTTTTTGATATAGTTTCGATCGTTCTTTTCATTTATAATTTCAGTACACTGAGTTTCTGCACTTAATAAAGAAACACTATTATTATTATTGTTTAAATTCTTTTCAAGTTTTGCAGTGACCGGAATGCCACCCACTTCAACACTAACACTGTTATTGTTTGTAAGATTATTAAAACCACTGGATTTTTTCCCTGAAATTAATGGTCCAGGAGGAACAAGAACAATATTAGAAGTGTTTGTAGTGCCAGACTGGCTTAAATGATGAGGCAGCGGATTTTGACTTTGTGGCACTTTATGAATTGTATTAGAGGCTTTTACATTATTTGAAATGCTGCTTGTTCCAGAATTGGGAAGGACATTATTCTGCAGGGAATAGTTCTTATGTGAATTGGATACCGATGATGAATTTTTGCTACTGGTAGTAGTAGTTGTAGAAGCAGACGATACAGATTGTCGGCTAGAGGGTACACGATGAGATGGGTTGTTAGAGTTTTGATCAACTCCAATGAGATTCCGACCAGAGGCACCGTCTACAACATAATGTCGTACATGTTCGAAATTTCCAAGAGTATTCCGAATCTCTAAAGTAGTTCGGTCTTCAACTGATGGCTCAACCTATTTAAAAAAAAAAGAAAGATATTAAATACCACCGAGAGAATGTAAAGTTTCAGCACTTCATCATGATCATCAGCATCGCATATGACTTTCTTTCATTTGACACTTTTCCTTTTCTCTTGCATTTCTAAATGTTCGACTAATTTTAATAGTCATAATAAATGTGATAGAAGCTCTTTCTTTAGACTTACTTTGACTGGGGCATGAAACAAATCCTGGGCACCTGTATTGATGTCTTTATCATCGTTAGGTAGCATCTGCGCTCGTTCTTGCCTTTGCCTCTCCCTCTGCCTATCTCGGTCGCGCTCTGTAAATAATGTCTATCAAATGATTATTTTTTAGTAAAAAAACTTAATTTTTTCACATAAGGGCTTCATGAGGATAGAAATGACTTGTTTTAAATGGGAATACGAGAGAACACAACAACACGAATAAGTTAAAAGTACGATCATCATCATCATCATTCTTCACTTCTATTCTGGATTCATTTCCTCGGTCTTCGAAAGATTTGTGTGTGTCCACGTGAGGTACATTACAAGTTCATTCATTTATTTTATATTTTATTTTACTACAAATACTATATAGTACTACTTTGTGGTTTCCTATCTTTTTTTAAAGGGGAAGAAGATCAATCTTCTTTCAAAATTCAAGATTACCTTTGGCAGATTGTTGTTTGTTCGAAATGCCATCATGACAATGACGAGAATGACCTCGCAGCATAATTAAGAGCGGTGAGTTCTCCACTTGATTTTCTGTTCAGAGGCATTGAGCACCTAACCAGCAGCCTGCTCTGGCAAAGAGTCCAGCAGGCTATATCTTAAGTAATCTGTAATAAAAGAAAATATTATATCAAAATAAATAAGTATTACATTTTTTGAAGTATTATATTGATCATACGCATATCATATACAATGAGTAATGTAAAGGGAGATGAGTAAGTAAAGGAATGTAAAACTATCTAGCCACAACGACGAAGGTATATACAGAGGAAGATGAAAAACGGAATTTAAAATAAGTATTATAAGAGTATGGAAATTTTTGCACATAATGCAATTCCGAAAAAGTATTTTATAACAGTATGAAATCACACACAAATTAATTACTTTCCAGCTATACTGTGACTGTGAGTTTGAAGTATCTATCTGGTACGTACAAAATGTTCAAACTGAACTAACTGTTGGTTGGTTTTTTTTGTTTGCATATTATTACAACAAAAAATATCTCTATCCATCTATATACAAAGTTTTGGCAATTCAATATTTATTTACTTGATAAATATTATGACTTACTTTTACTGTACATATATATAAATATATAATATACAGTTCAAAATGAATCGAGTAAAGTACAGCTCAATCCACCAAGTTGATCAAAATGAAATGTAATTGTAGAG
>JAIUND010004704.1:0-11191 GCA_034699125.1 Gisinianus flammeolus
AAACGAATAAACTTTTCATATTATGATACCTAATGAGGTGATCTTATACCAGTTTCACTTGTATTGAGTTTTGTCATTATGAAATTCTACATATAAATTACAAATAATTTCCTTCATATGTATTTTCTTTCATGCTTTGTAACGATAAGAAAAGACTCGTATACGTATGTAATAAACAAAACATAACTTTCATTTTTATGAATAACTTTGAAACTCGAAAAGGCAATCCCTCGGCTACAAGAGTTATTATCACAAGTCTTTTTTTTACATTTCAACTAAGTACGACTAGATAAGATACTTTTATCAAAATCCAAGATAATGGTTGAAAAAATAATCAAATGCCCGGGTTTCACAAGCATGTCACTTTGACTTTTATCGCTCTGCGATGTGCCATTTTTGTTTGATGAGTAAATCTCCTTATTTCAATTTCTAATAATAAATTTGGATACACTGGGCTTTCAAGTACTATATGTAGCACAGTTTGAACACTCTGAACGCCTTTTTCATTGTTTATATAAAAGGTAAACAAATTTATTTTTAGTATTATTATGACCAGACCCTGTACGTGTTTTATTATTCCGCCGCCCCATTTTTTGATCTACAAAACCCGACTTGTAAAACGTATCTATATACAGACATAAGTAGATACTCGGAATCGAGGACACAAAACTCAATTTAACTTCTATATTTGTAATTCTTCATGTGGATGTCATCCCTTGAATAAAAGGTACGCATTTCCATAGGTATATTTCAAAATCTACTACAAGAAAGCCGGGATGCGGATTAACAAGAAACAGCATAATAAATGGTACGTTTCACTGACCTTTAGCAAGAATTCCACTTGATCCCTCAATCGCTTGTTCTCGTCCTATATACACCATTTGAATTTACACAGAGTCAAATCAGGAATAAGAAATAAAAATTGATGATAAAAGACAACTAATTCTGATAAAGGAACTCTTACCTCTTTACATTGAAGTAAGGTATCATACGATTCTGCCAAAGATTTACTCTGTCGATCTTGCACTTCAGTTCTTTCGTCCAAGTCTATCACTTGAGTTTTCAACCTTTCAATCTGAAATTACAAAAATATGTTCACACCAAACTGTACTCAGAAAAACGTAGTGCGTATGGTGTTTCAGTGTAGTTTTCAAAACTATCATGACGGTCAAGCTCTAATCCATTGAAAGTGAAACCAGATTAATTTTGCAGCATATGCCGGAATCAAAGTACCTCATTTTTCTGCTCGAAACATAAAGTCTCCAAGTCTGTTATCAATTTCTTTGCGCTTCTCAATTCATCAGACTCTGCAAACTCTGCAATTCAGATGAAAAAACAATAAAGATTATATTTAGGTATGTCATTCGAAAATAAACTGCCAGCTTTTGTATATAAGTTCACTCATATACTGTAAGACAATATGACTTATAGTGTCAAAGTAGGACCAATTCATTTTGAAATGAAGCACAAAGCCCAATTATAATAAATATCCAACTTGCTGTACAAAAAAGTACGTATTATATAAGATGAATCATCAACAATAAGTATATTATGACAAAACAGTATATATGAATGTAAGTACAATCAAAATAATTATGTAAACTGTAATTTTTTTACCTTCGCTTTCTTCTCGACTCTCGGTGAGAAGATCTTTCGAAAAATTTGAAATTTGGCCTTTAATATTTGCAAACGATTCGCCCAAGCCCAACCATGATCCTGATGCCATGATCCTGATGGACTATTATTATTAATTCATTTTGCTTTAATTATGTCAACATTCCACTTTCCACGACATAACGTAAAATCGTAGTCAATTACACTGTCGTGACGTGTACTTGATGATGATTTCAATTTGTTGTATATAAATACCTTGACTGCGTGTACAACTATTTTGACGATGATAAGTCAAGTATAATATGGAATTATAAATTAATTTGCAACAACAATACCAAAACAGAATTCGAAAACTTTATTACCGATTGCAGATTTTTCTCACTTCATTTTTTCGTAATTCAAATCTGGAGCACATTGCCATTGAGAAGGAGACGAAACATAATATAGGTATTATATACTAGGTATATATGTACTTAACTTACATACTAAATATTTGATGCCAGGGCATGAAAGACTCGGAGGAAGGGAGTAGCAGGGTTTTTTACGATTTTAGCAGGGTCAAATGTCAATTGACTAAAGTATGGTTCAATGAAAGGGAAGTTTTTGCAAAATGATCCAGTTGATAACATTGTTTTTGTTTATTACTTCCGTAATTAAGTACGAGTCACTCTTTCAACTCTTACACATTATTTAGCAATAATTATTGTACCTAAATGTTTAAAATCCATGTAAATAACAAATAACATTTACAATTCATAACGGCATGCTTTCAATTTTATAGAGCAATAAATTACTAATTACAGTCAATTTTTATCGAATATATGGTAATCATTAATTATTATTTATTTATTTATTAAATAAGATATAAAAGAATATTTTCAATAGTTTTATTTCCATTTGATTTATGTGTGATACGTTGTTAGCTAACTGAATTCGTTTTAGTTTATCTTTATCCTATACATTTTAGAATATTTCCAACTATCTATACAAATTGTATAATACAATATCAATTTATAATTTCTCTAAAATCTTCAGTGAACAAACGTTTTTACAATAATGTTGATTACAGTATAAGACAATTCATACAGACAAGTGTTTATTCCAGAAACAATTCCAAAAACTGCAATGTAACCATTTGACTGTGTTTGTATAAAGAAAAAACATTTCAGTAAAACCTGTCCGTATTATTTTTTAAAGTGATACAAATAAATACAGACTATGACTATTACACAGCTATTATATTATATATACCAAGTTATTCAAAACTCGGCTTATTTTTTTATAAATAATAAAAATAAGAACAAAAAAAAATGAAGTTATAAAAAAGCAAGAATTACAATTTTTGTAAATTAAATCAACATTAAAATAAACGCCAGCTGTAAATGAATGTCCTACACTCCCTGACCTTTACTACTCACACCATATTTTTTGGCAGCTACTTCATAAACAAGAAGTCGCCACATTTTAACTACAAAAACCTCTGCCTCCTCATCCAACACCTGCAAAATTCATTAATACAAAATGTCAATTATTTGAACCCAATGTCAAGTTACTTTAAATAAAAGTAATTCATTGATTGTATCTTAGTAAGATTATCTTACCATCATAACATCATCTAGAATGCTTTGAGGCGCACTTCGTCCTAAAACTTTTGAACAAATAAAGTCTACTAAAGTTGGCTCGGCTGAAAAAAAAACGTGGAAATATAATTATGCATTTCGAATTTTATATATAGAATTTAAAAATTGTACTTTAAAATTCATTGTATAATACTCACGTTCTCCTATATAGTCTATAATTTTCTTATTTATCCAAGGCCTTATACGCTTCTCCATTAGAGTCTGTAAATAAAGAAATATAGCAGAATAATGAAAATATTAATCAACATTATCATTCATAGAAAGTAGAATGGATACGTTTGTATGAATATACATAAGACACAAAAAATGAAATAACACTTACGTTGTCTACCATATCCCAATTTATCTCATGTTCAAAAAGCGCTTCCTTCTCTGTTGGAATTTTGTCAATTAAAGATTTTATATGTTTCTTTTTATCCTCTGGGATTTTGTCGTCCTTTTTTAATTTTTTTGACTCATCTCCAAAATCTATGGGAAGGATTTAAGAATATTTTCGCAATGGATTATGATTACATAACACACATCATGTATGATACATGTAGACGAGAAAATTCCAGTAAAAAACATACGATATACATATTCCATAAAAGGTGTAGTAAATTTTAAATTACCCAGTGGAACCAGTTTTCTTTTCTTTCCTGCACCGAATTCATTATCATCATCATCCTGATTGAAAACATCTTTGACATCCATTTTTTTCTTTTTAGGCATATCCACTGGACTGAGACCATCTGGCATCGAAAAGTCATCTGAACAGTAAAAAGAAATTTAACATTATTGAATATTTCCAAAATATTATTTTATAACATAAAGGCATTGAAATAATGTGTTGTGCATTATTAGAAACCAAGTACAAAATACAAATTCGGGTGTCAATTTGTTCAATTAGATTGGACTTTCAAGTCAATCCAAGTTTTGAATAATCTTTTACCATCATCTCTAGAATCCATTGGTGACGGCATCCCGGGTGAAGGAGCAAAGGTAAAACTATTCTGTGAGTCTTCATTATCACCTTTACTATCATTAATATTTTTATCTTTAGGATTAGAAGGATTGGTACTATTATTGATAGTCAATTGAAATCCAGTTCCAGCCAAGGACTTGATACTGGGTGACATCTGAGCTATGGCAGGTGAAGGTGAAGCAGAAATGGAATTAGGAGTTGTAGGATTGGATTTACTGATGGGGACAAATGCACTGAACTGTATGGCACTAAAGCTTGTCTGTTGGGCGGTTTGATTATTCGCTGGAGAAGTTGTTGGTAATGACTTCAACGAAGAGGTTGGTGGAACCGCTGGAGTCTCACCATGCACTTTCACCTCTTTCTCTGATTGAAAAAGCTTTGAGGTTGCCTCTACTGTTGGCTTTTGTAATGTAGTTTGAGAAGGAGAAGACAGTCCATTATTTTTCACAGATGTAGCTGATGAAGATGAAGTTCCATTACTTGTTGAGGAATCATTTCCTTTTCCACTTGCAGATGCAGCTAATGCTTGCAATCTACTAGCAATTGGACTCTGAGACTTTTTAAGACCACCATCTGCTTTGGCAAAAGCTGCTGTCTTCATATAAGGTGGAGTAGATGATAGACTTGTATTTGTTGTATCTGACATTGGTTTCTTGTACTTGAGAGAGAATTTCAAAACAAAATAAAACAAGTTACTCATTATGGAAATAGCATGGTTTAAAAGTGGAATGGGTCTATTTGACTTACTTGATTAAATCTACTCCCAAGTCCTAGGGGGGTTCCTCCAGGAGGAGTTGTATTGCTTGTTAGCATTCTTAATTTAATATCTTCTAATTCCTCCCGCTCCCTTTGTCGATCAGTATTATCTGCCTCTAATTCTTTAGCGCGATCCGCTAGTCTTCTCTGTAATTCTTTGTTCCTGAAATGGCAAAAAGTATTTACATTATTCATTATATTATAACTTAAATTGTTGTATTATTATAATACTAATACTATAATAGAATAATAGATATATGGTTTTTGGTTTTTTGATCAAAATATCAATTATGTAAAAATTCAGTCTTACTTATAATATTTGCTATCATGTTTCTCATCGTCGTAATCTTCAAAAAATTGTTTCATTCTCTTTGCGTCCCGTCCTTGTTCATCCTCTTGCCGTTTCATTCGCTCCTTTTCACGCTTTAATTCTTTGGCCTTCTTCACTTCTCTGGATTCCCAAAGTCTTAGACGCTCTTCATAAGCAGATTCTTTCTCCCTTGCTTTCCTCTCCAACCTCTTCTGTTCAGCGGCTTCTTCTTCTTCTTCTCGTTCACGGTAACGCGGTTTCTGTTGAGGGGGTGAGCGTTCACGCTCTCGGGACCTCTCCCTGGATCTTGACTTTTTCTCTCGGCTATTTCGACGTACCCTCCGATCTCTGTCACGTTCCTGATCCTAAAGCAAAATAAACAAAATGGAAATTAATAAATAACTAAATTTTTATGATAAAGTTTTATCTATCTTTTATTATAAATATACACAGATATCCACAAGATGAATGGATTATGATGGGTCATATTATTTTATATAACAAATGACATTTGCCAAATGTCATACATACCCGATCACGAATGACACGGTCTCTATCTCTATTTCTTCGATCTCTGGATCTCGATCGTCTGTCCCGATTTCGCATTTTTGGGTCATCAGTCCTGGAACGACTTCGTCTCGGACGATCTTGTCTGGACGGGCTCATTAGGCTTGACATATTGCCTCTGGGTGATCTAGAGCGATCTCTCCTTGAGCGATCTGGAGAGTGGCCGGATTGTCTAATAAAGTCTTTACTATCTTTTCGACGCTCTTCTCTTGCCCGTTCTCGTTCTCTTCGTTCCCTCACAATTTTCTTCCGTTCTTCCTCCTTCTGCTTCTCTTGCTAGAATTAAATAATTAATTCAAAAATGTCAATATAGCATTAGCCATTAATTTGTTGATTACACACAATATAGCTTGCACTTCAATGAAATAATAATAATAAGTTGTCATTATTTTCATTTATATGTACTCTACGTACATATGAATTATGAAATCCATGTATGTATAATCTATATATCATTTCGTACATTTTTAAAAAAACTTGAGACAAATTAATTATACGACAATAAACCTAAAATCCAATGGAACAGTAACTTTTTTCATCTAAAAAACAGAAAACTTGGTTAGGAACAACGGAAAAGGTAGAAACCAAGGATTATTATTAGTATTTATTAGGTCTTAAAATTTTAGTGGTACATGTCAGGAAGAGATTATGTGGAAAGAAATGTAATGATTTGTTTAAATAATTACGATGGGAAGTAATTACAATCCTCAGTGTACAAGAGTTACACGGTCATGGATCAACTTGCGACAATTGGGATGGAAGGTTTCCTTTCTTCCCTTCCGTACGAATCTTCTGCTAAGTAACATGTCAAAATTCCATATTTTGTTTTTCTCTTTTCTCCGTCAATACACACATGATTATAGTTATAAAGAATAATTTGTACATAATCACACTAAACGTTATAATTTTTCAATGACCAAATTAAAATTAAGTATTCTATATACTAGAGAGAATTATATTATTAGTCTTTTAAAACAGGTTATACATAATACATATGTGATGTGTGTGCATACATTTATTTTGTTTGCACCAGAAGAATTTCGGATTGGAAAACTTACAGATGCAACTTTATCAGAAGCAATAATAATTTGGTAAACTTCAGAGTCGCATGCACGTCCTATTGCCAAATGGCAAATAGCTGTCAAGTTTTTAAAGATTTAAAGAATTCAGAAGCTATAATAATAATAATAACAGTATTTTTACAAATCATATAAGAACTCGTAACAATTCTGAAAGAATGTGACCAAAAAAAGTTACTACTATTTACGCATGTTCTATTTCTTTTCCTTTTCATTACGTAGAAAATAACCTTTGCAAAAACAAAACTTTGACGAAGAAAAGAAAAGTTAACTGATTTAGGAAATAGGTTTATAAAATATCACCATTACTTGTTCAAAAAAACTTACTATGTAATTCTGCCCTCAAGTTATTATCTGTTTTTTGCTCGTGGTCCAGAACTTTTGATAACTAGTAACTAGCAGAAAACGTTCAACAGACTACACTACAGACTACAGATACAACTACCGCTAACGATGTATTTGCTCAAGATATGAATAATGAATAATCTTTTAATTACATAAAAAAAACTAAATTTTGAAAGGCAAGCAGAACTATTAATAAATATACAGGATAAAAAAAGTCAAAAACAAAGAAAAAAACACAACTCACCTCCGTATCAGCTAGCAAGGTATCAGCTATCTCAATTTGTCTTATTTTGTATGTATATTTATATATCGACTAAAATAATTGTCTTGTATGTATATTTAAAATATGATTATATAGAGAACTTACGGACTGGCGAATTGATAATCTCAATTGGAAAATAATTGGAAGTGGAAGACTATTTATATCCGTATACATATATATAAACTTAAAAAATACGACTAGAAGAAATTCATGTTTGTAAAAATGATTACTCACCAATTACTTGGATTCTTTAGGTAGGATTTTTATGCGAGAGTACGTAAAGATCGAAACAATTGTGGCAGATTTGGAATTGGCAGTAGTCAGCCTGACAATCGAGTGGACGCCTAATATTGGAGGACCCAGAATATCCAATTATCCAAATGATTCCCTCACCAAATTTTACTCATTTTACTAATTTCATTCATCTCACTCACTGCCCTTTGTCGATTATTTCGTATTATTATATCAAAGTGTCACGGCTATATCTTTTAAAATTCATTTAAAACTTGACAACTTTCTTTGTTATTTTTTTTCATTTTCTTTTGTTCATTTAATAAAAGTCAGATTAAAAGATTTAGGAAGGCTTATATTTGCTAAACGAGCTTCATTCATTCTTTTGTTAACTAAATAGCAACTATTATGAAGTACTAAATCTTGATTTTTCTCTGTAAATCTCTCTCTCAACGGATTTTCAATCACACTTGGCATAATAATTTAGGAAATATAAATATAAGGACGAAAGAATGAATGCACAGTCTACTCATATGACAAATTGGACGAAATATACAACTACATATGGAGCCTTGTAACATACTGTACTGGAAAAAACTTCAAAATTTCATATCGCAAAATTGAAGTTTGAATGATACGCACAAATACATACCTATAAATATTTCAAACTTTGTTCTAAAATTACCTTCATATTTTCCCTGAAATTGGAAATTTCACGTGTTATTATCTCGCGTTTTCCATCTTCCATTAGTTCTTCGGGTAGATCCTACAAAGATTTACAAATAGGAATTCATTATTATGCATACATACATCATATTTTTCAAATTGTAAACAATATAATTCAACAATATATCAAGTAAAAAACAGACTAAAAAATAGACTTACAGAATCTGCATCGACAGGTTCTGCCTTTTTATCCAAGCTACTCAATTTTAGTAAATGTAGTTTATCTTGAATATTCTGTTTACGTTCTGTTGGATCTTTCTCTAGTAAAATGAGATAAATAAATGTATTGTAATACAGTAATCGGTGTAAAATATGGATAGGTACATGAAATAATGTCGCTTAATCTTTATGATATTCTCACAATACAAGTTTCCATAATGAATCACTTACCATTCTTTTCACTTCCAGGTGGAATATAAGCGTCAATCTCATTCTTAAATTCTCGAAATATAATTCCTATGCGTGTTTTAGACCGATCATCAGCCTCTTTCATCTCATCATCCATATAGTCTTCATCGTTCTCCTTCACATCCATTTTCTTATCTTCACCATCTTTAGTACTTTCGCTATCTTTATTTTCCGTCCCAGAATTACTTTTCATTTTCATTTTCAATTTTCTATCAGCTTTGATTACAAAAAAAACATCATTGTAAATTAAGTAACCACATAGATCATGTACGGATCTTCAAAATTTCAATCAATCAACTTGTTGTTGATATTAATCATTATTATTATAAAATACAATAAATTATTTATTATAACATGGCCAACAATATTTATTTATTAATGTATTACCTTTATATTCCTCTAGTACATTACTCGTCTTCCCATCAACTTTCACAACCAATTTTTTATCTCCTACTTCCAATTCATGTAAAAGACGAACAGCTCTAAGCCCAGCATCAGGTCCATTGAATTCACAAAACCCAAATCCTTGTAATTTCCCTGATGCTCCTTGAACTCTTTTCCAATTCACGACTTGGCCGCAAGTAGCAAGTAACTGTCTTATCATTGCATCTGTTCAAATAACAAGAATGATGACAAAAGATAAGTATTTGTTTAACTTTGTAAATATTACTTTTTCAACATTCTCAGATGTTCTGGATTGCATTATGTTATTATGATAAAAAGTACATACCTGGCCATTTTTCTGTTATATTCCCTACAAATACTGTTACCGGTGGACCACTAGAATGTTGATGTTGATGCTGGTGTTGATGCGGAATCATTATAGAAGGAGAATCCCCTTGATTTGGTAGCTTAACTGTTGGAGGTTTGGATACAACAATGGGACGATTCGGACGCATATTCATTTGTGGTGGACCACCAGGACGAGGTGGGTGGCCATGACTTCCACCGAAAAACGGTGGCATGCCCATTGGAGGTCCCCCAGGGGGACGAGACATTCCTAATGGTGGCATACCTGGAGGAGGCATTCCTACACAAAGAATACCGAGATTTCGTAAACATTATTACTATTTAAAATAATATTATTTTATACCTCTTAGATGTACTAAAAGAATCGTTTCTTTATTTACCTGGCATTCCCATGAACTGCATTGGCATTGGCATCCCGGGCACCATTGGAGGTCGAGGGGGGAATGACATATTTAATTAAATAATTAATCACTATCCTTAGTGCTTATGAATCTGAAATGATCAAAATTACAGGATAAATTTTTCCATCAAATAAATAACTCTCATTGTTACGTATAACGCACAATTAAAAATTGAAACAAAAAACACTGAGGTAAATATGTTTACTTAATGTATAATAATTGATACTTTGAGCATACGATTACTATTATGAAAACAAGACAAGAGATGACAAAATTATATCTATATATTTTAAGTATCAACCAACTCTAAACAAATATACATACCTACTTAAAATCTAATATCTGCTGCTCAATTAAACCTTCAAAAAAGTTTTTTATACTATAATCTATAATATATATACCTATATAATATGTAGTAAATAAGTATATACAAAGAAATTGTGTATCGGTCCGAAACTATCGGATCACTGACACTTTTTCTGATTGATTAATGCTAAAACAGACAGGAAAAAATCCTTCTTTTTTTTTAAACAATGAACCTATATATAGCTGCAATAACTTTTAGCTTTCAACTTTTACAATACTTTCTGAACTCGCGTATAGAAATATAAACAACTGTGTACAAAAACGAAGGAAGCCTTTATTAAAGCTTTTGAAAAACTTTTTTGTAAAAATTACCATTCGAAATGAACTTCCACTATATTTACTATATAGTACAATGTTTTACGCACCGTTGAAACTTTACTTATAAAAAGGAACAAGTAAGAAAGTCTTGTAACTGACTAAAGAGTAATACAATAATTAAAAATCAACTACAATTACTTTTTTTAACTACGTTTCCGGAAAAAAATTTCGAGAGAAACACAGAAACCTTCTGCAGACTGCACGAATAATTTTTTTTTGTGCTTCTTCCATGTAGTATGTACCATAGCTTATAGAATATATAAGCTATGGTATGTACATACTTACGTGAAACCCAGCATTTAGTTTGCCTTATGTCGTTCTTGATGATAAAAAATTCCACTGTGAAGTTGTGATATGAAGCTGTGGATGGAATAACAGGTCATAGACGTATTTTCACTTTTTTGCATATTAATATGCAGAAAGACATGGGCTATTTTATACAAGTTAGAAATTT